>JARQZK010003613.1:530000-635000 GCA_030704885.1 Cynegetis impunctata
TAGTGAAAATAATCTAGGAACTGACAATTGTAGAAGTGAGGCCGGCAAAAATTTAACAGATTATTCTTGGTGTAAATACGCAACTATATATACATATAGATATTTTGTACTGAAAATATCAATGAAATGTGAGTTTTTTGTGCATTTACTTGTGACTTTGATTTAATTATTTTTTTATATAAATTTTATATGTGCAACGAATACAAAATTTACATATTATACGCAAGGGTGACAACACAGTTTCGTCCAAATATATTAGCTTGCACGCTTGTAATAATATATAGTATATTGCTTAGTTTAAACAAAATATTCTCAGCCAATTTAAGCTAAAATGTGAAGAATAAGGTATCAATTTTATTCATATATAGATAAAAAAGAAAAATAATCGTATATATATATATATATATATATATCTAATTCCAATATTTCGACAATGAATATTGTCATCATCAGGAATCAACAAAAAATGACAAATCTACAATATAACTGAAATTGTGAAAAAAAGGACACTTGTGTTTTGCTGCTTTAAGGAGTGGATAAATAAACTTTATCAAAACCTATTAACGTTTCATTAAAGACTTCATAAATTTTTCAAAACAGTTCAGAAAATTAAATTATTGATATGAAAATTTTTAACTATGTTTCAAATAATTCATATGAATTATCTTATTTGAGAATGTAAATAAAAAGTATATCTGAAATCTGTGATTCAATTTGGGTAACTTGACTGATGGATGGTTTGCTTGAAGTGCTTCAGATGAAGATGTTGTTTGATTATATTGTTTGTAATTGATTAATAATTTAGCTTGTATTGATCCTTGTTTTATTTTAGGAAATTAAAATTCCCGATTTCACCAACTAGTTCCTTAAATCGGATTTAGGAATTCCTAAGTGCAATTTGCGTTTCACCACGCGTTAAGTAATGCCTAAGGACGATAGGAAATACCTAACGTTAGGTCTGGCTAAAGTATTTAGGAAATTTACACATTTATTATAAGAAATAACGCATGACGCACGTTTCGGTGGAACTTCACCTTCTTCAGATGCTAATGGCAAACTAAAACTAGTTTTAGTTTGCCATTAGCATCTGAAGAAGGTGAAGTTCCACCGAAACGTGCGTCATGCGTTATTTCTTATAATAAATGTGTAAATTGTTATTTTTAACCATTGTTTTAATATGTTTATTAATTTACACCAAGTATCGGCTCAATCAATCCAAAATATTTAGGAAATGCTTAACCTCAAATTGATATAATGAAATTATTATATTTCTATCATTTTTTCTCTTCTAACTATCCTTTGTCAAATTGACAGTCTAGTATTAAACGGTGGTACCAATTATATGTACAAAACTTTCCAAATCAAGGTTTTAACAAGGTATTTCTTAACTAAGGATTTTTTAGGTTGATGAAATACGATTTAGGTAAGTATCGGATTTAGGTATTTCCTATCGTAAGAACTACTTAGTTAGGAACTTCCTTACATCTCGTTGGTGAAATCGGGCAATAAACAGTGTTTATAGGGCTTACATTCATTATCAAACTTGTCATCTCATTTTATCATCGAAAACATCGAATATTTTCAATGTCTTTGAGAGAAATCAGTTTGCAATATGTTTGAGAGAAATCAGTTTTCTCGTAAAGCCATATCGAATTTCATGAAATGAACGATATTTTATATTCATTCAGCCCAATTATACTTCGGTAGCTCTTTCTAGATTCTGGAAACCATAATTTTCAAACTTTTTTCGAAAGGACCCCGCACGGGAACCCACATAAAATGGTTCTCGTTGGAATTTCTTCATTTTTTTATATGTTTATATATCCTTTGTTATCAATAAAATGTGAAGGTTCTAAACAGTTTCTATGTCTAGTTTCGATTTTATGGATTTTTGAAATGTTGCGACTAAGCCAAATGTGATAATGCTCTAAAAACTTTGTTAGTGTGAAATAATTTTTGTTATAATAACTTTGGGACCAACTGTAGATATTTCACGAATAATATATATTTTTCATTCTTTTTTTAAAAATTGCAGATCAGAAATGATTCTTTTCCCTACAGGGCGACTCTTAAATAGTTACAAAGTTTGTCAAAAATTAATTTATATAACAGTATTTCTTAAACTTTTATTTTTATTATATTAAACACTTTTGAGAAAATCTTAATAATCAAGATGCTACTTTATTCATCATCCACCTAAATAGAAACCATAAAATTGTATTCTGATCCGACCTACACAGGTAAGCAAAACAGCTCAACATGACAGTTACAGAACTAGCAAAAATCGTTCCCATATTTGTAGTGTCTTGTGGTATTTGGGCTATGCACGTCACCAAAATAATATTAAATATCCCAGTAGGTTTCTTTTAGAAAATATCTTAGATGCAGGTAATAGGCCACCATAGTTAATAAACAGTTTTTTGATATTGTGAATATACGTTGTAATATTCAATTTTATCTAAATATAGTTTGAATCATAACTGCGTTATATGTATATTATAATATGAACTAGATACCTTCAGTACTTAAATAATTCCTTATGTTTAATATAATTCCAATAAAAGTTTCAAGAAAATATTTCAAAAAATGTTATGAAATTTAATTTTTGACCAACTCTGTGACTATTTCAGAGCCACCCTGTAGGTACTGATCTAAAATTGTTAGAAAAATGATAAAATATATATATTCTCTGGAAACTGTTTACATAATTTTTCTCAAAAATATTACAATAAATTATATGCACATGGAGAAATTCTTTTAAACAATTATCGCAATTGGCTTAATCGCAACATTTCAAAAATTCATAAAATCGAAACTAGACATAGAAACTGTTTAAAACTTTCACAAGTTGGTGACAACAAAGGATATAAAAACATATAAAAAAATTGAGAAATTCCAACGAGAACCATTTCATATGGGTTCCCGTGCGGGGTCCTTTGTGGACATAACAAACTATTTCAGTTATCTCCTCATAAACTGTTTTATTGTGCGATCAACTATTGTAGTCTGCATGTGATATTTTAATCATTGCAAGGTATTGGATTACTAGGTAGATGAGTTCCCCAAATATTGAATCTACTTAGAACATTTAAAATTAGTATAATTCATTAATATTTCTATGTATTTCATTACATTGAATGTTAATTCTCGTCGAGTTTTGGTTAATTTTGAGAGTTATTGACTTTTGAGTTTTTTGTGTAGAGCCTATCTCTTATAAGTTAATAAAAAATACGACAATCCTTATGGTGCTGAAACTTTCCATAGATTTAATGTTCTTTCAGTTCTTTTGTCATCATGATCTTTTCGTGGACTCAATTTAAATATTATTATTTGCATCCAAAGTTGATACCATTAAAAATCTCACAAGTTTTACTTTTCAGAATATATTCTCTACAAATTTGTTTCCAAAGGTCTTTGTTTTAGAATAAATTCCACACCTCACCTCCTTGATAATGGAAATATAAGACAATTTCTTCGTTTGCAAAATTCTATAGATGATAGTATGCAAAACATTTAAATTTTCTTGGATTAAAATTTTCTTACGATAATCTACAGGGGATTTAAATTGCATTTGAAATCAAGGTTTATTATAGAAACTTTCGAATTTTTCTGAAATGAAATAATTGAGTAAAGTTAGTGGGTCATGTACATTTATATGAAGATCTGCACGTAATGAGAAATAGAGAAGATATTCATAAAAATACCACAAAGTTTTGTTATATTGTAATTGAATTATTCAAAAACAACAATATTATTTGGTCTTTCAAAATTCTAGAATAAGCATTATATATTTTTCACATAAAGACAGAAGCTCACTTTATGCTTACCGGAAGTTATTCAGTTATTCAAATGCAAACGCTATTTAAATATCCAAAAGATTTGGGTTGGATATAAATAATTCAGGAAAACAGTCGCTATTCTCTTTTTCTCTCTAGCTTATCTGTCATTTCATTTTTAGTAGTTTATTTTATATCTTTATCGATTCAAAACTATTCATTCTAATAGTGAAATTGAAGTAGAAAGGAAATGACATTTATTTTAGCTTTATTAAAAAATTTGTAGCATTCAAGATGCACACCTAGCTACTTGTTTTTTATTACCATGGATGTTTGACTACAACATAAATTAAAAATAAAATCAATTTAAATAATATTCGATAACTCAGATCTTGTAAGGTTTACAATGAAATATCTACCTTCGATACTAAAATTTATCTTTTCATTCGATTTAGTACAATAAAGAAAGATATGGTAGTTTAAATTTGATAGACCTCCGATACATACACTGAATCATTACAAAAATTGCTGTTTTCCACATATTTTTTCGTTTTGAGAATTGAAAGTCAGGGGAAAATATTCAAGTACAGTACATACAATTAATTTATGAAAATATGACTTCTCAAACTATGAAATTTAAAAATCAGTGTACCTAACCAGTTCAGTAGAAAAATTATTGTGAAATATTTACTTACTACCTGTATTAATGAAAAAAATAACATTTAATTAATTTCAATTCACATTACATCCATGATGATTATTTCACTGGAAAATAATCGTAAACAACACTGAACATATCAAGAAAAATCTACTGGAAAATATCGTGAAAATAATCCGAAATCACAGAAATGCGAATTAAAACAAGTGACACTAAGCTGACTATTTCAAAAAATGATCTTTTACATTCTAACTCTCACCATATTGAAAATTCTATTTTCATTTTTCATCTACACGATAATCGACTATGTACGAAGGCTGACGAAGATGATGATTTCGTTCGCAGGCCTAGTAGCCATAAATGGAGCGCTAAGCGTCGGGACGCAGTCGCGTGGCTTCTCCCAAAAAAGCTAGGGGACCCTCAACGCCAAGAGTAGAGAGAGAGACGACGATCGGCGTCGTTCTCATAGGCAAGGTGTATTTACGTTCCTGGGATACCATAATAGTCCGGGTTGCCTTAAATGCATCGAGTTTTTGATTTGTACTTTATGCATCGAGTTGGTAATTCGCATTAGGAATTCCGAACCTTATTATTTTAGATGTAAAAGCATTATGATTTAACGGTATGGAATTTATAAGCGTCCAATGAGAATTTCGTCATTAAAAAAATTCTGATCGAAAATGCAGAAGCCGTATACGAAAATATTCAAATATATTATCCTTCAATCAATGATACTTCTTCAATCAAAATTGTTTGTATAGCTAGATTTCGTAATACTGAAATTGTGTATGATTGGGGTTGGTCGAAAATTCAGTTTTTCGTTTTCGATATATTTTCAGGATTCGTCTGTAGCTGCATGCTACTAAACACAATATAATTGTATAATACATTTCTTGAAGATAAAATAAAGCCCGACAGAATGATATAATGATAGTAAATCGCACATTATGTGTAATTTCTTCTAATTTACGTTCATGAAGATATATTTTTGAATTATGATGAATTCAATTGAAAATTGTTTCAACTTTTAAGAAGATTCATTCCTTCAAAAAAAAATATATGTATGTATATATATATATATATATATATATATATATACAGGGGCGCCGGAAGACCTTTTGTGTGTGTTTAGAGCTCAACACGCGTGAAATTCCCCGTGTGGAATTCAACACGGGAAATTTTCATGCGATATTCGAAAAAAGCGTCCACTAGTGCTGCAGTGACAGCAACGATCATGAGTGCTGTCACAAAATTCATGGTGCAAAAGTCTTGTCCCAGAATTCGTTCGATTCGTAAAATTATTAATGACGATACCAGCATCTTCTTGTACGAATGAGAGGAGTTTTTCGACTTTAAAAAGGCTGAAATGTTATTTGCGCTCTACAATGGGTCAGAAACGACTGAATCATGTAGCAATTTTGAACATTTATCATGAATCTGCAGATAAAATTGATATGGACAAACTCATGGATGAATTCATTGTGAGAAATACACAACGCACTAATGTGTTTGCTCTATCAAAAGATGTAATTTGAGGACTTTACTGCAATAAAAAACGTCTATTTGTTACAAATGCAACCGAAAATTTTTTTCTCTATGTACCCTTTATATTTGTCAAAAACATTGCAATTTTCAATACATTTCGATCTTCGAAACAAGATGAAGATTTGATAAGACAGCAATGGGTGGGGGGGGGGCCGGTTGTGGTTGGCTATAACAACTCAACACCCGGTTTTAAAAAGTTTCGGCGCCCCTGTATATATATATATATATATATATATATATATATATATATATATACTTCGAAACTAAAAATTAGTCTGTCAGTTCATTCAAAGAAAAAGCAGAGAAGTTCTTCTTTTAATTTCAATCTTTCTCATAATCAGCAGAAATATATATATATATATATATATATATAATATATATATATATATATATATATATATATATGTATATAATATACATATATATATATATATATATATATATATATATATATATATATGTATTTTATATATATATATATATATATATATATATATATATATATATATATATATATATATACATATATATATATATATATATATATATATATATTTCTGCTAATTATGAGAAAGATTGAAATTGAAAGAAAAACTTCTCTGCTTTTTCTTTGAATGAACTGACTAATTAATTTTCAGTTTTGAAGAATTCACGATATTCTTCGAAGTATCAGTGAAACACATTATTAAAATGAAATAATTTTTCATAGTTAAATATTTTAGCTAGAATTTCGTTAAGTGCATCGCGTAGGTACTCAAGATGCGCGTTTCAATAGCATACTATGATAAAAATTGGAAAATAGTTTATTTTATTTCAAAAGCAAATTAAATTTGGGAAGTGCATTACTTACTGATTTCCAAATTTCAACCCTCTAACTCTGTCTTCTGAAGCTGTGGAATACATTTTCAAAAGCCAGGAAAAAACAAGAAATATCTACGTAAAATTGGCGGTGGTTGTAAAATTTAATCTACATTGCGTTCTACCCCGAAAATAATGCCCGAAAAACAAATTTCAGCTCACTTGGTTTGATGAGAGCCGCTGCAGGTTCTATTATGAACAGGAATATATATATATATATATATATATATATATATATATATATATATATATATATATATATATATATCGTCACCTAAAAGGGAAAAGGGCGTAACCCTCAAAATAATCGAATTTCACTTTTTGATTGAAATGGTTAATTTAGGGTCGGATAGTCACGTTGGTAAAACGCTGTTAGGCTCATGATGATCTATGTGGAAATAATGCAATTTAAAAAAGGGTATAAGCCACATGAAAGAGGGTTACAGCTTTTCACTTATTCAAAAGTACCAAAGACCACCACTTCCAATCCTTTATCTACTGTGGGTTACAGCGTTTTCCCACCAAGGTTATCAGTTTGTTTTGTGTGCCAAACGTGTTGTCATTCCAGTTGTGGTTAACCATTTAATCTTGTTTCGATTTTAAAAACTTGCTAAGTAAGTGTAGATTTAGTTAATCAAATTATGTTTTCTTCAAGAACTCATAAAATAATGAACTTAGTGAAAACCAGTTCAAGAGAATGCCTTACCGCACCAGTAGTAGTAACAGCTCTCAGTAAGTACTCAGGATTCCCATTTCTGTGAGAAAATACAAAGATTTAGAACAATTATGTGTCAAGAAAATAATACCTACACGATGCCACCAACAATTTAAGGAACTGCCAAAGAAAAATGATGTAAGGGAGAGCCTGAATGAGACTGACGACGAAGAAAACTAGGAGTATGGTGAAGATTAAGAAATTCCAATTTATTTTTTAAAAAGCTTAAATCTAGTTCAGTTGTTTAGTTGTGAAAATTTATAGTTTTTAATATCTTTATGTTTATCTTAATCATTAATCAATAAATAAAAACTTTGTAATATTTTGTTTAGATTTTTTACTGATTAATTTACCCTACTACCATCTTAAGTATTGTGGGTTACACTACATTATCCAAGGAAGACTGAAAAGTAAAAAGCGGTAACCCACATTTTTTAACTGTTTTTAATTATAAAATTTTATATATACGCCCAATTTATTTAATTTTTTCTGAAAAGTAATAGAAAAGCAATCTATATAAAAAAACTACCTTTTTGTTGAGTTATAGTAAACAAATAAATAAGAAAACTGTTATTTGGTCTTCCTGTAAAATTTACGAATTGAGGGTTACGCCCTTTTCCCTTTTAGGTGACGATATATATATATATATATATATATATATATATATATATATATATATATATATATATATATATATATATATATAATATATATAACAACAACAAAAATTTCGAAAATCGTGGTCCAGGAGGTCTAAAACGGAAAAAAAATACTCCCGCATCTGACTATTGCCTTTCGATACAGTGCCATATTCTATAAATTTCGGAGAAAATACTACTGAAAACTGACAAGAATATCATTATATTATTATAAACTACAATTTAGCTATTGTATATCTTGCCTGAATTATTTCATGTTGTAATATACATATGTGCATACATCCGATAAGTATTCAGGTTATAAGGGCCTATAAAGAAATATATCAGTCAGGAGAGTGAATTCATTTTCAAATAGATTAAAGAAGATTGCAAAGCTTCATAACACCCCACAGAATCATAAAACTAGAAAGCATGTGCTGTTCTCTTAGAAAAAGGATCAATATACGTTTTTTCACTTTTTTCACTTTACTTTTCAATTTAATATTGTAGCTTTAGAGTCAAAATTGGTGAGAGAAACAATACATGGATCTCAGTTCTACAAACGCGGGGATAAATTCAGCAATTACATTGAGTATTTTTATTGAAGAAGAATTCAAATATTTCCGAATTAAATTCATGAAAATCATGTATCTTAGAAATTCATTAATAAATTGACTGATTTAGAGAAGATTGCTCAATATTGAAATATTTCTATAATTCACATTTATTAAGTTACAAGATCTAGAAAAAGATACAATTGAAAATTATTGCAATGCTCATATAATTTACAAATTATTTATATTAGATAATTCTTCGGAAATGGACATAAACCAGAATAAGAACTCTTTTAAATATCATCCTACGAAATCATAAAGTACTTTTAAGCTCTAGTGTAATCCATAAAAGAAGAGCTAAGATATATATCTCCAATCCGAATAGGTGGAATTGATATAAAACTCAAGGAAAATGAACCAAGTGCATGTGGAAATCCCCTGCTGGGCACGTACATTTTGTCGTAAATTTCTCTTTACTTTACTTACACATCTCCGGAAAATAAATTGAATCTCGAGTTCAATGTTCTTTCTATTCCTTTGTTTATTATAAATTCAATCAGGTTTAGACAATGTATTTGCACTTCTAAGTATAACTTCATTTTACTCAATGAAAATCAATTATATAGTTATATTATATAACTCAATACATCTTTCACAGATTCCTTTTATAGCCACCTTAAGATTTTCTTTTTCTCGTTAAGTATAACTAAATAATATAATAAAAAAGTTTCAACAAATTTATTATATTCATATAACTATTTTAGAAAATTATTGTATATTTTATTTGTGTTATTTAATATTTCGAATAAGTACGTCCTTCTACGGTTAGCGGAGAAATTTGATAATAAAGATAGAATTGAATATAATTAATTCCAAAAAAGATTGATTACTTTATAGATAATATACGAAAATATCCCTTTTTCCTAGAAATTGGATATGGTCAGTGAAATACGAAGAAATATGAAAGTAGACATTCGGAGAGAGGATTTAACTAATTAAACTAAAACAATACGAATAAGTTTAGTCATTTTTCTGCAGTTTCTGAACCTAGGAAGCTCGAAAGTGATCTGTAAATGATTTATTTTTCATTCTTACGATATTGTTGAAATTTTACACATGTTTTTCACTAATTTTCGCGATTTGCAATCCGAATTCAAGTGTTTTCACAAATGTTTCCATTGAGTACATATTATTTCGAATATACTTTCTTAGAAATTTCATAATTTGAATTTAAATCAGGGTGTTGGGGATGAATTTTTGTTTAGTATCGAAAGTGATGTTTCATGACAAATTAATGTATAGAAGTATAAAATTAGATAATCATCAATGCGTTTTTATGAAGAAAATTCTCAGCTTAATCGAAAATGTGATTTTGTTTGAATTTCGTAGTAATATGCGTGAAAGACTAAATTAAATTATCGTGGTTGTTCTTTTTCTTTAAATCCTATATACTTCTAGTGATATTGTATCCATGTTTTGTCCAAAAGTCCAAAAATTATTTAATGTTCAATAAATTAATAACGCACATTCAAATTTCTGTTTATATTCAATTAGTCAGTTCAACGAATGTAGTTTACGTTTAAAAAGTGATTTATATTAATAGTCTACTTTATCTTCAATATTTTTTAATTAATTTTAAATTTATTCAACTATTATATTTCAATCAATCTGAATTGAGAATAAACTGTCAACGAATATTGTGTTCTATTGAAAAAAAAATTGTGTCACAGTTGATTTTTTCCAATTAAGTGTAAAGGGGCATATAATACTTATTTCGCTGTGTTTGCATAAAAATAGTATAATTTTTTGCTCCACTTCCGTTTCGATATACATAAGTAATAACACAATTATAAATTGAAATTGCCAACGATTCTAGAATTAACATAATCTTTTTGTATTATTCTCACAGTTAACTTAACTTTATAACACCATTTATGGAAATTTAATTGTAATTAAGAAGCAGGCTCTGATGAGTATTCATATCAAATATTTCGTTCCAAATTAGGTCCAGCCGAACAATATTAGAGATTTTACTGAACTGCTTTCGTTGAATATATAAATTATTAATCTAGGAATTAATATTGATATGAAATTGATAATTCGATGGAATTGACGAATGTATTTCAAACGATAAATTAATTAATATTGAATTATAAAAAAACGAGAGATTGTGTGAATTCAGCGTTTTACCAATGGGAATATATGAAACGTACGTTTCTTTAATAGTAGAAACCGAAAATAGTTCGCGTGGCCCGCCTCTAAACGCATACGTTGCGTAGTTGGGAGGCGATACTATAAAACTACCGACACGGCTTCAGTTCAGTCAGTCGCTAAGCTAAACAGCTTCGAGTTCTTTTCTGTCTGTGCATCAGTGTAACTTAATTCAGACAAAATGTGTGACGACGATGTTGCGGCTCTTGTCGTTGACAATGGTTCCGGTATGTGCAAAGCCGGTTTCGCTGGGGATGATGCCCCACGTGCCGTATTTCCATCCATCGTAGGTCGCCCCAGGCATCAGGGTGTCATGGTCGGTATGGGACAAAAGGACTCATACGTAGGAGATGAAGCCCAAAGCAAAAGAGGTATCCTCACATTGAAATACCCCATTGAGCACGGTATCATCACCAACTGGGATGATATGGAGAAAATCTGGCATCACACCTTCTACAATGAACTCCGTGTAGCTCCAGAAGAGCACCCAGTCCTCCTCACTGAAGCCCCATTGAACCCCAAAGCCAACAGGGAAAAGATGACCCAAATCATGTTTGAAACCTTCAACACCCCAGCTATGTATGTCGCCATCCAAGCTGTGCTTTCCCTTTATGCTTCCGGTCGTACCACTGGTATCGTATTGGACTCTGGAGATGGTGTATCCCACACTGTACCAATCTACGAAGGTTACGCTCTTCCCCATGCCATCCTCCGTTTGGACTTGGCCGGTCGTGACTTGACTGACTACCTCATGAAGATCCTTACTGAAAGGGGTTACTCATTCACAACCACCGCTGAAAGGGAAATCGTTCGTGACATCAAAGAAAAACTTTGCTATGTTGCCCTGGACTTCGAACAAGAAATGGCCACCGCTGCTGCATCCACCTCTTTGGAAAAATCCTACGAACTTCCTGATGGTCAGGTCATCACCATCGGTAACGAGAGATTCCGTTGCCCTGAAGCCCTCTTCCAACCCTCATTCTTGGGTATGGAATCTTGCGGTATCCACGAAACCGTCTACAACTCAATCATGAAGTGCGACGTTGATATCCGTAAGGACTTGTACGCCAACACCGTACTCTCCGGTGGTACCACCATGTACCCTGGTATTGCTGACCGTATGCAGAAGGAAATCACCGCCCTTGCTCCATCAACCATCAAGATCAAGATCATCGCTCCCCCAGAAAGGAAATACTCCGTCTGGATTGGAGGATCCATCTTGGCATCTCTGTCCACTTTCCAACAGATGTGGATCTCCAAACAAGAATACGACGAATCCGGCCCTGGAATCGTCCACCGCAAATGCTTCTAAATCAATTAATTCTAATTTTTCACCTAATATCAACATGTTGTTATACTGTATTGTACTTAAAATCTTTTTTATTGTTGCGACATTGGATGCACTGCCATCAAACAGACAAAGAATCGAATATCTTGAAGAACTCATCTACAGGCCAATGGTCAAGATTGTAAAATAGCCTGACTCAAAAACTTTTGAAAATTAATTGCCCATTTATTTAAAACTATAAGTTATTTATGTTATTGTATTTATTATTATCAAGTATTTTTTTAAATAAATTTCGGCAATATTTATACATTAATCTTTATTTGATCAATTAAACTATTTTCTTTATAATATTTCCCATATATCAGTACCAAATGTGTGTTAAAATAGAAGCATTAAAAGCCTAATAATAGCCATTATCCTTTACTATACACATGACCATATTTGGTCATTGTGCTTTATATTTAACTGACGAGCTATTTATAAAACGAAAATAAACATTGTTGAGCTCTTCATAACTCTCCTAGTGTGGTGGGATATATTTATATACCTAGTGCTTTTTCGAATAGAAAGATTCACATCCGTCCCTTATTCCCTTTCTCTTTCTGGTCATATAATAGAGATTCCATATTGTGACGTGAACACATTTAGATTCGCTAAATATAGTTTGACTGAGGAGGTTTTGGGATAATATGAGAACCCCTAAAAATAAGTTAGAACTTATTTCACGATCTTTTAGAACATCCTCAGTGCAAATACATAAATAAATTAGTGGGATTTAAGTCATTTTAGTATTTCAAAATATTCAATATCATCTTTCCTACGAAGTTATATTTAGTTTTTCTTTCACACAAGGAAAATCGAGAGTGGTCAATATTTTTTTCTGTAATAATTCAGTGCCGATATTTGTGTGGTGTGAATATCTAAACTAGGAAATTTTCCACATTCAGAGTCTATGCTCTGAATTCCTGAGTTTATTTTTAAAATGAATGAAAGCGAAATTCAACTAAAATGAAAATTGGCTCAGAACTATGTATTTCAAGTGGGATATTATCAGTTTCAATAAGATTCCGTCCGTTCTTTCAATTTATACTTCACAAGTAATGAATAGAAATAAAACTTCTGTTTTCGATGGATTTAAAACAGGTCAGTATTTTGTGAAAATTAGACCAATTATTGAATTCGAAAATGAGAAGTTAAAGAACAATAACTATATATAATAAATAAAAGCGAATAGAAATTCCAAATAGAAAATATTTTATAAGATAATAAAATGATTCACACGATATATTCAACACATTTAATGCGAAATTTTTGTTATAAAGAAACGATATATATATATATATATATATATATATATATATATATATATATATATATATATATTCATATTATGTACAGTTTTAGGAAAATAAATATATATAAAAGATAAAAACATTCATTCACTTTCCCTAACTTGGCATGTCGTCGATATTAAATGCCATGTAGTGCAAATTATATTCTCCGAAATATGTATTTTATGTAAGAGATCCACTACATACGAAATGTATGAAGTATGAACACTTATTCCCGGATTCACGTTAGCTTCCAGGAATATAATTTAGAAAATAACGCCCGAACACAAGTTCCCCATCGTCTATTTATAACATTTCAATGCAGGGAGTGCAGCACAAAGTTTGTTGAAGGATTGCCGGCTAGCATGACCATATAAGCTGATACATGTGACGTATACCACTTGTATTTGGAAGTATAGGCCCGTACTCGTAGGGCTTTCAACGTACGGACACAATATTTTCAATATCTCGGATTACTATGAAATAATAATATAGAAAACTTTGTTATATGAAGGATGTAAATTCCGAGTATTTACTGAATATAATATATATATATATATATATATATATATATATATATATATATATATATATATATATATATATATATATATATATATATATATATATATATATATATATATATATATATATATATATATATATATATATATATATATATATATATATAATTATTATTTGATTTGTTGCCTGTGAACTATTTTCAATGTTTTGATAATTATTAGCAACAACAGGCTTGGTGAAAAAGTTAACGTTTAGCCACGACATTCGTGGCTTTTTCAAAACTTTTGAAATATTGAAATTTCTTTGACATTTATTGATTTGAAAAAATTTGAATAGTTAAAAAAGACTACTATGTTTCATCAAAAATTTTTTCGGCTGTGGCCGTTCTCTGTTATTTATTACGTGCTATTCAGTCCAATATTAACATTCAAATCTGTTATTATTAGATGGTAAGGAAAACCACAGAAACCTTTACCCACGTAATGTTCGAAATAGGTTCAAATTATTTTGATTTTGAAAAGTCAAAGAATAGGGTACTATTTATCTTTTTTTCAAAAAATTTTTATTACGGCTGTGGCCATCTTCAGTTATTAATTACGTGCTATTTAGTCCAATATCAACAAAAATAAAGTCATAAATGATGGAACAGATATATAACATTTAACTTCAATATACGCAGATTTAATTCTTTCTTATTTTTTCTGAGAAACAACATAAATCAAAACAAAATAATTCAACAAACTCTAACCATAACAACTCATCTTCTTAGACAAAATCTAAACATCTAAAATTTTCAATTTTTCTAAAAAGAAAGTATAGTTTAGAACATGTGATCTCCAAAATTACAAGAATGAAATTTAGCAGATAACTGATGCTAATAAAATGGCAGTTTTTGAGTGTTTTTGTTATTCATAAATGTAATCACAAGGGGCTGAAAAAACAACCCCTATAATACTTTGCATCAGAACTTTTCAATGCGCCTTTATTTTCCTAATTAAAAAATATATAAGAAAAGACAAGTTAAATCATTTATTAAAAAAAACAAGTAAGCTGCTGTCCAATGTCAAATAGTTTGTAAATAGTACAATTATTGTTCAATCTGCTCTAATTTGCAATATTCTTCAACTGAATAAAAAAATGCCATTCTTTCAATAACGTTTTATTTAGTTGTGAAAAATGTTTGAAGTCATCATAAAACTGTCTAGAAATTAGAGAAAATCAGGACAATAAAACTATTTGTCATATGACTTCATTTGACAGCAGCTTACTTGGTTTTTTTTTAATGATAACCTCTCTGTGAATTTATGGGAAAAGAGTCGAAGCAGTATTTTATTTTTTTGTAATCAAACTAACAACTTTTTGATAAAAACTCAGGACATAAAAAAGTTGCTGATCGAGTCTGTCTTTTCAAATATATTTTTTAAATAGGAAAATATAAGCGCATTAAAGAGTTCTGAAGCAAAATATTATAGAGGTTGTTTTTTTCAGCCCCTTGCCATTTTATTAGCATCAGTTATCTGCCAAATTTCATTCTTCTAATTTTTTCCAAAGTGGATGTATTGAATAAAAATAATTTTTTTAACCTAATTTCAAAGGGCTGTTAGTGGCAGGGAAAAGGGTGTTTAACAAAAAGTTATATGAAAGACCCCCCTTAATTTTTGCTAAAGAATCACCCATTGAAATCTTTCGCATCAATTCAGAAACATCCTGTGTATTCATTCGACTTTTTGTGCCTTAGGCAAATTTTCACTAATTTTTCGTTTTATAAGATTGTGTTTTAAGAAATTACTTCATTAAAAAGGAGATAAGGTATCGATTTGTGAAATTTTTATCAAATTTTTTTGACTTTTGAATCTCTCAATCAAATATAAATAAGAAGGTGGGTACATGCATTCGATGCACTCGCATATATATTTCATATTTTTAAAAGATCTTTCGCTGAACTCATGGTGAAAAATTTTTTTCAAATTAATTGAAAAAAAAATTGGACACGAACAGTTGGGTGAACTTAACTACAGAACAGATTTACTCGACAATTATTTCATGTTGGTAGCCCATTTGCAAAAGTTTCTTCAAGACTGGTGTTTACATATTGTTATGACAACCACATAATTCGTATTTCTGTTTGGTGGCATTATGAAATTTTGGATTGATTGGGCCGATACTTGGTGTAAATTAATAAACATATTGAAACAATGGTTAAAAATAACAATTTACACATTTATTATAAAAAATAACGCATGACGCACGTTTCGGTGGAACTTCACCTTCTTCAGATGCTAATTGCAAACTAACTATGATTCTCTGTTATATCGAAAACAAGAAATGACAAATTATGTAGAAGGGGTAAATACAAAGATGGTTACAAATGATTATTAGAAAAGGAAAAGCCAATTGTGAACTGCTAGTCAGGTAGTTCGGTAATTTTGAAAAGATTAAGAAGGGGGCTTGAAGTATGATCGATTTGGCTATTCAATAGGAGACCGGAATGCTTGTATTTATTTATCTGTAATGATTCTAAAAAATTAAGTTTAATTCCTTTACTTTCAGTATTTAATATTTTAAAATCGAAATTGAATGTGTGATTTTCTTGGATTAAATGGTTTGCATAATGTGAATCCGACTTCTGATTAACAAAGCTACGTTTGTGTTCTGAAATTCTAGTTTGAAAAATTCTGAAAGTTCTACCAATGTAAAACTTATCACAATCGCCACAATTAATTTTATAAAATCCTGATTTATTATCTTTATGAACTTTGGATTTATTATTTTTTATATGATTTCCTAAATTATTACCGGTACGATAAGCAATGTTAATGTTGTGCTTAGATAAGAGAGATTTAAGTTTTCTACTTGAATTTCCGATGAAAGTGAGGCTGTTGTATTTGATATTATTTTTAGTAAGGGGGTACACCTGGTTAATCGCATTTTTGAAAAACTTTTTATCTATCATATTGTCTATAATATTGGGATCATAATTATTATTTACGGCAATTTGTTTAATTATATTTTTCTCGAAATTAAAATTGGCATTTGAAAGTGGAATATTTACTAAACGATGTACCATACTATTGAAAGCTGCCATTTTGTGTTGGAAAGGATGTAGGCAAGTACTATGTATGACGCTATCAGTGTGCGATGGTTTGCGAAAAATTGAAAAATTATGTTTGTTATCTACTTTTGTTATTTTCAAATCCAAATAGTTAATCGAGTTATCTTTTTCCATGTCTAAAGTGAATTTTATATTAGGGTGTAAAGTATTAATGAATGTTTGAAAGCAGTCTAGTTGTCTAAGAGTACCAGTGAAACAACAAATAATATCATCCACATATCTAAACCAATAAACGAATTGTCGACTAATAGGATGATTATGAATTAACTGTTTCAAATTATCCATGAATACTTCAGCCAACAAAGGGCTCAGCGGGTTTCCCATAATTAAGCCTTCAGTACTGCTGTAAATCTTATCATTGAAACTAAAATAATTCTGTTCCAGGCATAATTCCAAAAGTGACAATATATCTGATTTTATGAAAGGATTAACAAGATTGCTATTAAGTAACTTTTCTATTAGGGTTAAAGGAACCTTGGGTGGTATACTTAGATTAACTACATCCCAGGACATAAATTTAGAATTAAGTGGCAATTGAATATTTTCAATTTTATTGACTAAATCGTAAGAGTTTTTGATAGAGAATTTAGGCTGAAATTTACAATAATTTTGAATTATTTCTATTAGAAACTGCGACAAAAACACTGAAGGTGCTGTAGTGAATGACACTACTGGTCTGATTGGATAGCCTGGTGTGTGTAATTTAATTAAAGAGTAAAGTTGTGGTACCAAGAATTTGAAACAATGAGTTTATACTTGTCTTTATTTTGTATAAGAATGTTAATGTTATCGATAGCTAATTTTAAATTTTTCTGAAATTTACTGGTTGGATCATGTTTTAGTAACTTATAATTACCGGAGTTCAAAAAATCTAAAGTTTTACGTAAATAATCACACTTATTCAGAGCGATAACTGTATTACCTTTGTCAGCTTTGGTGAAAATGATATCATTAGAGAGTGTTTTTTGTTTGATTGATTTTACAATGGACATTTCTGATAAATTGGCGTTGTATTTGTTATACTCATTTTTAATAATATTAGAAGCTAGGTGTTTTACAAGTGGATTATCAGGCAAATTTCTAACAGCTATTTCAGTATCTACGCCGAGTTGTTCGAAGTGACGTGTTGAATGAGTTGGTTGTATATTGTGTTTAAAACCTTTTTGCAATAAATTCACTTCCTTACTATCGAAATTAGTATTGGATAAATTAGTGAATTTTTCGAAAAACTGATGTTGTGAAAATTTAGTTGGTTTTTTTCCCTTTTTCTGATACCGGTTTGCTGCTACCACGAAGGTAATTCAATTTTATTTGCTGTTTGGTGAATTTTTTATGAATAATA
This sequence comes from Cynegetis impunctata, assembly GCA_030704885.1. NCBI lineage: Eukaryota > Metazoa > Arthropoda > Insecta > Coleoptera > Coccinellidae > Cynegetis > Cynegetis impunctata. The sequence continues at coordinate 548,554 of JARQZK010003613.1, forward strand.
TTGTTAACTGAAAATCGAGTTTGTGAATCAAACAAATCAAATTCTACATTATGCAACCTATAAAGCAGCTCAGAATGGATTACCTTGATATAAATATTAAAGATGTCACGTTTCTTGAAGAGAATCTTCTGTTCTTCTTTCAGCCATCTTAGTTTACCCTCCTCAATGGCTTTGGCTGCTGGAATACCTCGATTGTTGGTTCTCAAACACATGTATTTTGGGAATACATTGTGTTTTCGGCACATGGAGAAGAAGTACAGATTCTGATTCGAATTATGAAATTGCTTGCTTAAGTCTGCTCATGCCACAAACTGGGAATACAGATGTTGGGGTTATTTTAATAATATATAAATATCAGAATTAGGTTAGTCTTGAAGAAACGTTTGGTAATGGAATAGCAACCTGAAACAATTGTGGACTGATTCTGTTAATATATCGTGAAATTTTACCTCTAGGTAATCAAGTTGAAAAATTCTATATATTTTGGATTGATTGGGCCGATACATGGTGTTAATAAATTAATAAACATATGAAAACAATGGTTAATAAAAACAATTTACACATTTATTGAAAGAAATAACTCATGACGCACGTTTCGGTGGAACTTCACCTTCTTCAGATTCAGATAGTTTGCCATTAGCATCTGAAGAAGGTGAAGTTCCACCGAAACGTGCGTCATGCGTTATTTCCTTTAATAAATGTGTAAATTGTTATTATTAGCCATTGTTTTAATAAATTCTATATATTCCTGTGAAAATGAGTTATCAAATACACTCTGTAAGGGTTTTGGTTTATAAGATGTACACTGCAAATGGGTGTGTATTTTCTGCATACCTTGTATGTATGACTAGTGAATTGCGCTATTGGTGGGCATGGAAGCAATGGCTGCAGAAAACTCAACTTGATAATATATGTAAAAGAAACAGAAGTCATCCCTCCCACATCGGTATCCCAGGTAATGAATAAGCAGACGTGGCTGCAAAAAACGCCTCCAAAATCATATCAAAAATTCCATACACAGACATGAAGCCCAGTATTCACGAGTATACACAGAACCTCTGGCGCGAAAGATGGCGCAGAGCAGAAAATAGAAAGCTCTATGAACTCAACCCAAACTTAAACCCCTCTCAATACTCAGGACTGTGCAGAAAATATCAAGTGACTCACAAGGCTCCGTATAGGTCACACGAACATAACACACCAATACCTGATTCAACGTGAAGAGGCCAAGGTGTGTGACATCTGTCACACAATCATTAATGTCAAACACATCCTACTAGAGTGCATAAAGTACAACAACAAAGGGACGATGCCAACCTATCCAGAGAACTACAAACTATCCTCAGTCCACAAAACATCCATAAATTAGTAACTTTTCTGAAATCTATCAATATATTCTGCAATGTATAATCTATAAAATTAATGTACAGTACCCCGCTAAAAACCTCAATGGTTGATGCGGGTAAATTTCAAAATAAAAAAAAAACAGAAGTCAATAACTTTCCTTCGGTGTTCGAGTGAATAAAGGTGAGCAGAAAATAACGGCTTGTATTGTTATCAACATTCAGGTACGGGACTAGTTTATTCGTTTACCACGATTTTCGAAACTTTTCTGATTTCTGATATATATATATATATATATATATATATATATATATATATATATATATATATATATATATTAATATATATGTATATTATATATACAGGGTGTCCGGAAATGATGAGCAAAAAATTCAGTGGAGAATTGTAGGCCGAAAATAAATGGTACCTCTTCATATAAAAAATTTTCGAAAATTGATTAGGGAGCGTTCAAGTATTACGTAACGCAGTTTGGGGGGTGGGGGGTCTTGCAAAACGTTACGATGCGTTACATGGGCGGGAGGGGGGTTCGAACAATGCGTTACGTGACATTGTTTTCATATTGAAATAAAAAGAGGGAACTTAAATCACTCAAGTTGGGAACCCATTTCGTTCATGTTTTACGGGGAATCCCTCGATTGTATTGTACGTCAGTTTCTTCCAAGTTGGCAACCCTATCCGTTTATGTTTTATGGAGAATACCTCGACTGTATTCGTCGTCATTTTTTGTTGTTCCCGTTGTCAGTTTTCGTTTAGTTTTTCAAACACGTAATACACAGAAGCACATTGCTGTAGTCAGTGTTGTAGATATACTGTAATGTTCTCAAAAGAAAAAGAGGGAGATTTGCATCATCAGCTGTTTTTGCCCTATAAAAGCTCTCATGCTGACTTGTGTGCCAACTGTGCCAAAAACTGCCAACGAAATTTAAAAAACGGCTAAAGAAAAACTAAAAACGGTATAGCGTCCACGTCCGTGACTCGCAATATTTTTTGTAAGTAATTAAATGCGCTTCCGAATCCTGCTGTTCCATCTTGAGGAGTGCTTTGAAATCATTCTTTCCGAAGAATACTTTCCTGCCGCCACCCTGCCGATGCCAAATCCTTTAGACCCCTTATATATATATATATATATATATATATATATATATATATATATATATATATATATATATATATATATATATATATATATATATATATATATATATATATATATATCATGAAAAGACATGAAACGAAAACCTATCTTGGGGTCCTAGGTCCAATTTTGCTAATCGCACCCATTTTAATAAGCAGGTTTCCAAAGTGAAAACATGTTAAGCTAAAATCAAATAATGCATGAGAAAAATAATGGTGGATAAAGCTAAAAATGTCTTTAAGGACAGGGCCAAATCTGGAAAACGGAATAATTAAATTTAAGTTTAGTAATAAAAGTTTATTAGGACAAATTTGAGCCCATTTCAATATTTTACATTATGAATGATTATTAAATAACAATAAAATAAACATTATACGCATGTATTGCGAGTGAGAAATCTCTTGTTTTGTTTATTATTAATCGAAAACGCGATTTAAACAATAACATAGGTATTTTAGCGACTTTCAGGTATTTTGCGCAACATATTTGTGACTTTTAGGTAAAAATGGTCACTTGGGTGTTACGTAACGTTTACGGAGGGGGAGGGAGGGTTCATGTAAACGTTACGGCGCGTTACATAGGGGGGAGGGAGGGTCAAAAATCTTCAAAAATTGCGTTACGTAATACTTGAACGCCCCCTAATATTAACGTAGTTACAGGGTGTTAAAGTTAGATTTTATTTACAGTTTTATTGCTCTAAGTTTTGCCACGCTCATAATATTTCGACGAAATCTCGTATTTGGGGCTTTATCGGGATGAGGAAAACAAATTTGCCCACCGTATTCTAGCATTTTGTAGAGGGCGCCACATACGAGCCTATACTTTCATTCAAATGGTCACAACTTTTTTGTGTTACACTGTATAAGACTTTTTTTTAACGTGAAAAAGGTATTCTACTTTCGTTTCGATAAATATCACCGTTTTCGAGAAAAATGCTAAAATAACATTGCTTGCATCTGATGAATACGAAATCATTTTAATTTATTTTCAACCATAAACATAGCATCCTTTGGAAACGTGCGCTATGGTTACCGTAGAAACAAGTTTGGGGAGAATTAGTTTTGACAGTTAGTTATTTTGTTCAAGTTCTTTTGTACTAATTGTTGTATGAAAAAATAATAATGAATAACAATTATTCTAACGCGGAGTTGTGGGATATGCATCATTATTACGGTTTAGCTGCTGGTGATGCTCTTGCAGCACGACGTTTGTATCGTGAAGCATTTCCAAATAGACACCTACCCCAATCGCGAATGTTCAGTACTATCCATCAAAGACTGGGAAAATTTGGATCGTTCAAAACTAGAATTTTTGATGTCGGCCGACAACGGAATACTAGAACAGCAGAAGCAGCATTTCGTATTTTGAATTCGATACAAAATAATCCCAATACAAGTGAAAATTAGTTTCCAAGAGGGCATTCCCAAGAGCTCCGTACATGAAGCAATATGCGAACAAAACCTTTATCCGTACCACTACCAAAAGGTGCAATCGCTATCTGCCGAGGATCCTGCTGCTCGTGTGAATTTATGCAATACCATTAGAGTACTCCATAATGGAGACCAAAATTTTGTTCGTAATATCCTTTTCACCGACTAAGCTGGATTTGGGCATGATGGCTTGATAAACCTTCATAATGAGCATTTTTGGTCTAATGAAAATCCTCACTTATCAATAGAGCGTGGTTACCAAAATAAGTTTTCCGTCAACGTGTGGGCTGGTATTGTGGGGGACTACTTAATTGGGCCACATATTTTTCCACAAAGACTCAATAGTGAATTTTACTTGAATTTTTTAAGAAACCACTCTCCTATTTTATTGGAAGATGTACCACTCGGATTGAGAAATGCAATGTGGCTGCTTCAAGATGATGCGCCACCACATTATAGTTTAGCGGTCAGGCAATTCTTATATCCTTTAAATTTGTTTAATACACTTTCATACAAGAATTCTTTATATCAATAATTATTATACACAAGTGTATTCAGCCTACTACATTAATTCTTATAATGATACTTTTCCTGAAAGGTGGATAGGACGCGGTGGTTTTGTACAGTGGGCTTCTAGATCCCCTGACATAAACCCAATGGATTTCTCTTTTTGGGGCTACCTGAAGACGCTTGTATACAGGACACCTGTGAATAGCGTCGAAGAGCTGAGAGAAACAATTTTTGCCAATTGTGAAGTAATAAGGCAGAAGGAAGGAATATTCCATAGAGTTCATCGGAATTCTTTAAGAAGAATTAATTTATGCATTGAAGAAGTCACTTTGAACATTTGATTTGAATGTTTAATTTTTCGTTCGTTAACCTTACGATTCTATTAATAAACCATTCTTTCTTTGTTGAGTACGCTATTTTTTTAGTACCTATTTATCACTGACCACCATCAGCGTAATAACAAATTTTCAAAAAATTACTAACTGTCAAAACTAATTCTCCCCAAACTTGTTTCTACTGCAACCATAGCGCACGTTTCCAAACGATGCTATGTTCAAGATTGAAAATGAATTAAAATGATTTCGTATTCATCACATGCAAGCAATGTTATTTTAGCGTTTTTCTCGAAAACGGTAAGTTTTATCGAAACAAAAGTAGAATACCTTTTTCATGTCAAAAGATTAGGAGAATAAAAATATTCAGTCAAAAGTCTTATACAGTGAAACACAAAAAAGTTGTTACCATTTAAATGAAAGTAGAGGCTCGTATGTGGCGCCCTCTACAAAATGCGAGAATACGGTGGGCAAATTTATTTTCCTCGTCCCGATATAGCCCCAAATACGAGATTTCGTCGAAATATTATGAGCGTGGCAAAACTTAGAGCAATAAAACTATAAATAAAATCTAACTTTAACACCCTGTAACTACGTTAATAATCAATTTTCGAAAAAATTTTATATGAAGAGGTACCATTTATTTTCGGTCTAGAATTCTCCCCTGAATTTTTTGCTCATCATTTCCGGACACCCTGTATATATATATATATATATATATATATATATATATATATATATATATATATATATATATATATATACTATATATATATATATATATATATATATAATGCTTAATACTACAAAATAAGAAAAATAGGGGGTTTCCCCAATGAAAAAATTGATTTTTGTCAGTTTTCTCAATCTCATTATAGATCTTATTTTTTGAACACTCTGTATGATTAGTTATCCAAATATTATACAAAATCTATTGAAGTATGTCCTATTCAACAAGGAAGCTAACCCAAAGTAAGTAAAAAAGGCTTGCTTATAGAAACAATTGATAATTATATTAGTGCTTGCAATCGTCGTTTTTGACATAAAAACCTGAATATGTCAAAAACGCTTAGACTTAGGTATAGGACATGATGCATAAAATCTGCTTAGAAGCTTAAGTAGAATCCAAAAATGTAATAATATATAGGGTATCCCATTTAAAATAAGCGACTTAGGGTCTATTTCCGGTACAACCGGAAGTATATTATCAACAAAAATTTGTACATCAGATGCATTCTGTGCCATTGGACTTACCTGCAAAATTTCATAAATATTCTCCTTTTCGTTCGAGAGATATTCACTTGGTTCCATACTTTATCGCAACCCTGTATATATATATATATATATATATATATATATATATATATATATATATTGAATTGATGAAGCCGTTACTCTTTATACTATTTGAGAAATGAAACTCCTAGTTTAATGATTTTCACATATAATAAAACAACAACAGTTTCTTCAGGTGCGAATTTCAAACTAAAACTAAAATATATTATGCAAGGTTAGCAAAGTACAATAATTATAAATTTAGGAAATCCATTCTTGGATTCTAAGAACAAAGTACCTTCATTCATTGAAAAGGTTAAGAAGGGGGGAGCTGTTCATATAACAATTGGTTGTTAAGCAACTTCTGGAAATGTCAAAAAAAGGATTACTGAACACAGGCGAAGTTATTTAAATCATAACGAAGATTCAATATATGCTAGACATTTAATAAATGAGAAACATTACTTCGATTTGGATTTCGAAATTCTACATCTCGGAACAAAAGGTTCAAATTTAAATCTTATGGAAACTTTAGAAGTAAATAAAAATTCCCAGTTACTTAACAACCAATTGGATGTGAACAGCTCCCTCCTTCTTAACCTTTTCAATGAATGAAGGTACTTTGTTCTTAGAATCCCAGAATGGATTTCTAAAATTTATAATTCTACATCTAGGAACAAAAGGTTCAAATTTAAATCTTATGGAAACTTTAGAAGTAAATAAAAATTCCCAGTTACTTAACAACCAATTGGATGTGAACAGCTCCCTCCTTCTTAACCTTTTCAATGAATGAAGGTACTTTGTTCTTAGAATCCCAGAATGGATTTCTAAAATTTATAATTCTACATCTAGGAACAAAAGGTTCAAATTTAAATCTTATGGAAACTTTAGAAGTAAATAAAAATTCCCAGTTACTTAACAACCAATTGGATGTGAACAGCTCCCTCCTTCTTAACCTTTTCAATGAATGAAGGTAGTTTGTTCTTAGAATCCCAGAATGGACTTCCCAAACTTATAATTGTACTTTCCGAACCTTGCATCAGATATTTTAGTTTTAGTTCGAAAATCGCACGTGAAGAAGCTGTAGTGTTAAAGAAACGTGTTGTGCAACTATTGTTGTTTTATTATATGTGAAAATCGTTAAACTCGGAGTTTCATTCCTCAAACATATATATATATATATATATATATATATATATATATATATATATATATATATATATATATATATATATATATATATATATATATTGAACTGAATCGATCGATATAGAACCAAGTACAGATCAGAAAATTTTAAAAATTCAGATGATTACTAATGTCGGTGTGGCCAATCCAACCAAAATAATTACAAGCAGCTGGCACTTCCGCTTATACCGGAAGTCGATACCAACTTGCTTATTTCAAATAGAACACCCTATATATTTTAGGGTTTTCGAAAATAGCATAAAATTCTGAGTCGAAAATGTGAAACATACCTCATGCCTAAACCTAGCCGTTTCAGAGATATTTGATATTTTATAGAAAATTTGACAGGTGCAACGGTTTACAAGAACCGGTATAACTCTCTTTCTGTAAAAGATATTCATTTGCTTCTTGTCACGTGAAAAGAACACAAGAAGAACTACGTTCTACAACTGAAATTAATTCAATAGTATCATACCAAGTGTTCCGTTTTTTGCGTTACATTTCGTCAACTTCAAACCGCGAAAACTTGTTTAGGTCAAATGGAACACCCTGTATTTTTTTACGTCAAGTTGTGTAAAATTGAATTCCCTTTGTTCTGATATCAGCATTGTGGGAGTTAAGGTTACAACTTTTTGAATTATTTGTGATTTTATTAGAAATTCATGAATTGTTGTAATCATTTCATCAAAATAGCCATGATTAGAAACAATCAGTCATTATCTTATGTCAAAAAATGCCAGCACGTTTCAATTATACCCACGAAGACTTTTTAAATTTGTTCATTGCTAAAATATATAGGGTGTTCCATTTGAAATAAGCAAGTTGGTATCGACTTCCGGTATTAGCGGAAGTGCCAGTTGATTGTAATTATTTTGGTATTGGCCACATCATCTATATTTTCAAAATTTTCTGTTCTGTACTTTGTTCTATATCGATCGATTCAGTTCCCGGTGCGACACCCTGTATATATATATATATATATATATATATATATATATATATATATATATATATATATATATATATATATATATATCCCAATGCAATGATCCCAAACTTAAACTGAAAGGTTCAAACGTTGTTCTATATTGTGAGTACCTATTTTTATTTAAAAAATTTGAAATTCTAAATAAAAATTTCATTAAAAACGGCTACTTCCATATAAACAAGCTATACCGATAATTTTTGCTATACTTGTTTAATATTTTCCCGCAACTAATTTCTTTGTTATTGTTAATTTACTCTTTCTGAGATCTCGCAGATGGAATTAATCGCCTCCGTGGCAAAGTTTGACCAAATCTCCCATACCGGAGAGTTCAAACAATAAACCACAAATATGTGATTATCTTCCATAACAGAGGATTTTATTTGTTATACTATTATCATCTCCAAATTTTCAATCCAATACTTAGCTACGCCGTTCTGATGAGGACCAAAGAGTCCGAAACACGTGTCAACGGCTGCTTCCATATAAGCGTTCTATACCGATAATTCTGCTCTACTTTTTCAATATTTTCCCGCGACTAATTTCTTTGTTGTTAGATAAATGGTAACCTATTATTATTTTTTTCGAACATTACGTGGGTAAAGGTTTCTGTAGTTTCCCTTACCTTCTGATGATAACAATTTTGAATGTTTATATTGGACTGATTAGCACATAATAAATAAAGTCGTCTTTGTCTATTCAGGTTTTTTCAAATCAATAAATGTCAAAGAAATTTCAATTTTTTCGAATGTCGTAGTGAAACATCAACTTTTTAATAAAATCGAGTTTTTTAAGATTCAACCAGCCAGTTATTGCTAATAATTATCAAGAGATTATATATATATATATATATATATATATATATATAATATATATATATATATATATATATATATATTTATATATATATATACATATATATATATATATATATATATATATATATATAATATATATATATATATTATATAATATATATATATATATTATATATATATATATATATATATATATATATATATATATATATATATATATATATATATATATATATAAATTTTCAAATCCGCTGGAGATGCTTATATGTACCAGGAACAAAATATTTATGAGAAAAATATCTACGTGAAAATGGCGGCGGTTGTAGAAATTCTCCGAAATTTTGACAGTTTCGTTTTGCCACAAAAAGAACTCCAGAAGCACAGTAGATGCCAATAGTTAAGGGAAAGAAGATATATATATATATATATATATATATATAATTTATATATAGATATATATATATATGTTATAAGTTATATATATTTTTATAAATATATATATATAGTTATATAAGTATATATTCTTTCCCTTAACTATTGGCATCTACTGTGCTTCTGGAGTTCTTTTTGTGGCAAAACGTAACTGTCAAAATTTCGGAGAATTTCTACAACCGCCGCCATTTTCACGTAGATATTTTACTCATAAATATTTTGTTGCTGGTACATATAAGCATCTCCAGCGGATTTGAAAATTTGCACAGTTCAACAGCTTCTCCAGACTGAGTAAGACGGTTAGAATTTGGTACGTGGATTGAGATGATGTTTCAACTCTATTCTCTCGATGCACTTCGCGGAAACTATTCCGTTCGAATCAAATTTTGACCTGCTTTGCTAACAGTAAGCGATGCACCTTTTAAAAAGGTTCTTCAGTGCTCAATGCACTTCGCGAATGTTTTGTTTTTTTTTTCTGCAACATATTTTGATGGAAAAATATTTTCAGAATCATCACTTTTCTCTGTCGATAATTATAGCTATTCGTGAATCGAAAAGAATTTTTCTATCATTAATTCAAAATTGAATTTTAATCTATTTGCCCGCTGGATGTTCTTCGGTTACATAATTAATAAAAGATATTCATTTCAGAAGGAACAGCCTTCCAAAAATATATCAATTAAAAATAAAATTATGAGCTAAGAGCTAAAATGAAACCGGACGGAACCTGAGAATGACAAATTTTTCTTAATCATCTTTCACTACGCACCACTTCGCGCTCATGAATGATATTAAATTTTCAATATTTTTATTTTGGTAGAAAAACCTGGCAAAAAATTTCGGCATCATTAATCTGTTTCGTATTTTCCACATTCTTTTCTTATTTATTCGAATATTAAAAGGTGCTACTTCAACTAGAGACCGTTTCTTGATGTAAATCAATTTCAATTAAGCATAAATTGATTTGAAATCGATTTACTTTAAATTTTATTACATGGGCATAAGTTTTGCTCCTGCTAGGGCTTCTCCATACACGGCTACTAGAATTTCACGCAAAATCTCTAAATTAAATACTTGATAGGATGTTCTATTCAAAAACGTGCAAGATAATAACGATTTCCGGGAGAAGCAGAAATGCCACAATCTTGAAAATATTTCAGTCAAATAGCTTTCATCGACCTAAGTAATCTGATAATTTTCCAAAGTTTATTTTCCGAGAAATTCTGTTCGTTCAACCAACTATTATTTTCTTAATGTATTTCCTCCTTTCCGTAGCGTATGTCATATTTGTATAAGAAGAAACAATAACATTCATGGCTTTTTATAAGCCGTTTCATTCAAATTCAAACATTAAATTTTGCACTAGCATCTAATACTTGCTAATCGTGAAGCTCAAACCCATTTTAAGATATTCTACTAGGATGAATAACTATTTTTTGAGAAAAAAAGTAATAATTCTTCGGTTGCGATAGTGGTTCACGTAACAATTCCAGTAAATGCTATTTTTTCGACATGCAGACAAATCAGCAGCAGAGTTCAAGAAAACAGTTTCTGGATTAGTTGCGTATCGACACTATTTATAGGGCAATCATGTGGAACCTCAAATCAAAAAGCATGTTATATTTATTCATAGAACAAAATTAGGAAGATTCTAGTTCTTGTTTATATTAATATTATTATTAAAACTCGAATAATTGCTATCATTAAAGGGATTTGATTTGTTCAAAATACTTAGTATATTTAAATGACTTTTGTTGAATTCATAACATGAAAGTAACGTTGCTACCTGAAAGTAAAAATAAACAAAGTTTTAGTAGGTATGTTTCATTATCTATTTCCCCAATAAATTTGTTTATGTGAGTTTTTTTTTAGAAATGCGATAACCTTCAGGAATGTGGCTATTTATACATTGTTCCTCACTAAAATGGTTTTCTTCAGAATGAATTTCATGTTTCAAAGGGTAGAGATTTCAACAGTTTTTAACTTTTGTTTCAAATAAGCCAGAATTGAGTCCTATGTTTTACATTTCTTTATATTCATCCATTTTGTGAAAAAATTATACACGCTTTCGTACCTAAACTGTACCTGTAGCTGCTGTGGCATCAGAATTTTCAAACATACTTTCGCTACTGCTTCTTTTTAGCAGGTTTTCACTCTGAAAACCTGCTTATTAAAATGGGCGCGATTAGCACCAGAAACTCAATTTCATATATATATATATATATATATATATATATATATATATATATATATATATATATATATATATATATATATATATATATATATATAGGCATATGTTCATATGTATGTATGTATTTTAGCGTTGTTTACAGGATAACGGGCGCAATTTTGAAGCAATAGGATTGAAAGTTTGTAAATAGGTAGTTTCGCATGATATCTTAGATGGGATCGTTTTTGATTTTAATTGGTTGAGGAGTTGACCCCCCTGGGAGGGAAATAAATCTTGTTTACACAACAGAAGGCGTTATTTTGTAGCAATAGGGTTGAAAGTTTGTATTGGTTCGAATTGGTTTTGGTTCGAATAGGTTGGGGGGTTGACCCCTTGCGGGAAGAATTAAACTTGTTTACATGATAAAGGTCACAATTTTGGAGTAATATGGTTAAAAGTGTGTAGGTAGGTATTTTCGAAAGATATCTTGGATGGGATTGGTTTTGGTTCGAATTGGTTGGAGGGTTGGCCCCCCGGAGGAGGAAATAAATCTTGTTTATACGATAAAGGGCACAATTTTATAGAAATAGGGTTGAAACTTTGTAAGTACGTAATTTCGTATAATACCTTGGATCTGATTAGTTTTGGTACGAATTGGTTGGGGGGTTGATCCCCGGGGGGGAAATAAATATTGTTTACGCATTAGAGTGCGCATTTTTTTTTATTTGGAACTGGATACGTTATGAGAACCTGCTCTTCTAATGCAACTCGCTGCGATAGAATTTTTTATTTATGGCATTAATCGTGACCAAAACTATACGAACTTCTAAGAAGCAAAATGTCAACTACTTTCATGTCAATTTGGTTAGTGCTTCCATTGCTATAAATGATCATTTTCAGTTATGTAAATTCATATCTAAATATCTATATTTTCATGCTATTATTTGGATATTAAGTAAAATGGGAACAACGATGTAATTCTTCCTGGCATATTCCGGTCAGGCAAGAAATATTCATAGGATGAGCATGTTATAATTAGAAACTAAAGCACAAAATGTACGGTTAAGTCAGAGATTCTAAATCATTTCATTATCAGAGACTATTTCATACTTTTTTCTCTTGAAATTCAATCATCACTCAAGGTTTTGGAACTGAATTGATGAAGTATTTATTGGAAGAATAGCTATAAATATGATTAATTAAGAGAAGAATCCTCACGAGAAATCAAGGGTGCTTGTAACTCCCTTAACCCCTCTTGGACGCCTTTATCATTACTCTATATCCTCTCAAACGTACATTGATTGGCAATTTATTGATCGTAACTGTCTTAAATAGGTATCTATTTCCGGTTTATAATTTTCTAAACTGTTCTCCTCTAAAATTCAATGAATAATGGTGTTCATGAGTTGCAAGCGGATAATATATTCAATACTTCGGGGACCACCAGTAGTTGTTGATCTCGAGTTGTGAGCGGATAATGTATTCAATACTCCGGGGACCACCAGTAGTCTCCGGAAAATTAGTTCAGAAACACTAGGTTACGATTATTCCAACTTTTCCTAAACTAGAATAACGGTAATTAGTAACTGAATGATAGTCACTAAGTTATAGATTCTGAATAACTGAAAAGCTTTCAAATATTATCAATGGGAATTAAATGATTTATGTAGTTGTTAACTTCAAACTATTCTGGAAACATATTTTCCTTGAATAACTAGGCTATCATAAATCACAGACTTCTCCTTTTGTTTAGCTATGTTTAGTGTTCAAACTCTTCCTAATATTTTGGAGTAGCTGAAAGAAAAAGGCGTTGGAATATGCTAGATAGTGTCAAACGCACAGATAATCACGTTTCTTTCGTATAACCTGCGAAAATAGTTATCTTCTTCGTATTATATTTGATATTGGTTATTCCTCTGAGATGGTTCTTATTAAATTATTATTGGTTGTTCCTTCCTTTAGTGAATCATATTTTCATTGACGTTGCGCGAAGAACAATATGGCCAGTATATATTTTCCCTGCTTATATTTTCAATTTTTTCGTTCACTATTAGTTTTTTTTTCGCTGTATTTTTTTCTGCAAAAAAAATTAAGAATTCCTTCTATTGAATCAACTATGAATGTGACAGTAACATATCTTTGGAAATGCCTTATAATTTAAATAATTACAGTTCCATCTGAAACTATGACAAATTGACAAATCAAATGTTTCAGTCGATATTACTGAAACCAGTAGAAAACAATTTTCATGATTCATTGTAAACAATGATGATAAATTTCATTCTTCAGATGCTTACGGCATAATAACAAATTTCTCAAACATATCTAAGAAAGGTAAACTCATATATAGTACCACATAACGAAAAATCTTCAATTTTTCAAAATTATCAAACATTCATCCAAGAGCTGGTCATATGTATTCCACGACGCGAAATCTGCATTCACAATGTAACAGTGAACTATAGAAAATGTAAAGTTACCCGACCCAATATTTACATAAAGCTGGTTCAATATTATAAGATCTTCATCTTCTTCAGATGCTAAATGCAAATTGTGTAGAAAGGGTAAATAGAAGAATGGTTACAAATAATTATTAAAATAAGAAAAGCCCATTATAAACTGCTAGTCAGGTAGTTCGGTAATTTTGAAAATATCTACCTGACTAGTAGTTTTTCCTATTTTACTAATTATTTGTAACCATCTTTCTATTAACCTTTCTACACAATTTGTCATCTATTTATTTCTTGTATTTCATATAACGGAGAAATATATTTAGTTTGCATTTATCATCTGACGAAGGTGATGTTTCAGCGAAACAAGCGTCATTCGTATTATATTTAATGAATGTGTAAATTGCAAAGACATATTGGTTCTAATAAGCTATTGTTTTGATATGTTTATAAATTTGAATCATGTATCAATCAACTAACAAATATATATATATATATATATATATATATATATATATATATATATATATATATATATATATATATATATATACAGCGTGTCCCACGACGATTAAGACAGGAAATATCTCGGTACCTGAGAGTAGTAGAGAATAATAATATTGGGATTGTAAATTAAAGCAATTGGTGCAGCTGTTTTTGATATTATGTTACCCAATGAGCTTTTTGTTTTCGGTCACGTGACTTCAGATTCAAAATTATTAATGGGACAACCTGTATATTTTGGCATTTCTATATTCCTTTCGAGAAAACGATTCTAACAAACTATCACACTTGTGGTCTAAAACGATTAATTTAAGAAATACGGGTACTTCACTATCCTTTGTCCCAAAACGATCATGACAAACCTCTGAAAATATCTATTACCAAATTGATCTTTTCAAATTTGGGAAGTACTGTATTTTTTGTGATGAGCAAAACAAGGCAAAATATGTATACAGGGTGACTTAAATAAGTTGGTAATTGCTCGTTTCTGACGTTTGTGATAATCGACGTGGGACCAAGTGAAGTACCTGTAGTTATTAAATCAATTGTTTTATACGACAAGTATGATAGTTTGTTGAATCGTTTTATCGGAAGGAAGATAGAAATGCCAAAATATACAGGTTGTCCCATTAATAATTTTGACTCTGATGTCACGTGACCGACAACAGAAAGCTCATTCGGTAACATAATATCAAAAACAGCTGCACCAATTGCTTTAATTTACAACCCCAAAATTACAACTGTCTACTACTCGCTGGTTTTGAGATATTCTTTGTCTTAATCGTCGTGGGACACCCTGTATATATATATATATATATATATATATATATATATATATATATATATATATATTCAATATATATATATATATATATATATATATATATATATATATATATATATATATATATATATATATATATATCGCACTGCGAGAATACAAGGAGCGCAACTCAAAAACAGTCATTCTCGAGAAATCGCAGTTAAAGTTTTCCGGTATTTTGCTGGACGGATGGCAAAGTCCATCAATACACTATCTTCATTATTTTTTTAATTTTCGTTGCAGAGCTACTTAGGTAATATTATTGTACATTTCTGATCGATTTCTTTTAAATATTATCTGAAAAATCAACAATATTTAGTAATTTTTTTGAGTTGTGCCTCTTTCAATTCTTAAACCATTGTTCTTTCATCAAGTTATGGCTTTTGTTATAATTAATCATGAAGGTTGAACAATTACATAACGAAGTGGGGCATCAGTAGTCATTGCCTGTATCAAAATAATTTGACACCAACTAAAACATGTCTTAAATCTATGTTACGTAAGATAACGATCACAGCAGTTTTCAGTCTCATCTGCACTAACACATGTAACTTTTAAATTTCTCGTACTTGATTAATGAATCAACAATAATAAGGAAGGTAACATAAATTGGAATGTAACATATAATTTATTGGTTTATAAAGTAAATTTCACAAAGTAAATAAACTAACATTAAAATAGTATTCTCAAAGACCAGTAAACTTACTGATGAAACGAAAAAGAACATAATTATTTTTTCTCAAATATAAAATAACTTATAAACTATTGTAAAAACTGAAATACACTTGAGGCATTAAATCCTCATCAAACAGCTTTAACAACTCCTTCTTCCTTTTTTTCTGAAATCTCACGTTTTTTATCGTAAGCTGAAGCCAAATCTGGCAGTGGCATGGAGTCACTGTGTCTTTCGTCATCGTCATCATTATCATCGCTCTCAGGATTGTATTCAGGGTTAGCATCAGTATCATCGCTGTTTTTAATGTACTCTAAACTATCCAGTGATGGTTCACGTTGTCAGTTTACATCGTCATCAATACAAGAAGACTCAACGAAGTTATTATTCAATTTTCCAATCTCTTTATTCAAAATAGCAATGTCCAAGTCTTCAGAATTTGTAGATATAAAAAAGCTACTAGCCTCAATATAGTTGGGAAGAGGTTTCCAAATTTCTCCATCCCAGTACAAAAAATTATAATTTTTCTCTGCTGCTAACCTCATGATGCGCCTGGATCTGTCAGACATATCGAAATAGCTAAAAAACAAAATAAAAGTAAATAATTATGCAATATGGACATATTATATAATATGAATAGCTAAAAATAGTTTCGACTGTCAAAAAATACAAAGGGCTCATTTCTAACTTTGCACTTACCTTTTGTGATACAATGGGCGTATTTCAAAATGTGACTCTTGTATACCCCCACTCAACATCAAGCCAGTGCAGACACTTCTAGCCCTCTAGCGGAAACTAATGGGACTAAAAAAGAGCCGATAGTAGCCACCTGCTCATCTCAATTTATGGTACGACACCACAGGGTTAACTAAAAAATGGCTGTTTTTGAGTTGCGCTCCTTGTATTCTCGCAGTGCGATATATATATATATATATATATATATATATATATATATATATATATATATATATATATATATATATATATAAACCTCCTAGCGGAGCTGGTTATACGAGTTCACGAAACATCGAAATGCCTCCATATACCTTAGGATGGTGTATGTTAGAAACATTAAGTTGTCTATCACAATCAATGGAAATGATAGACAGTCTGTTTCGCCCTTATTTGGGGCTCATCAGTATCATCTATCCATCGAAAGTGATAACCAACCAAATATTTCCAACGACGTTATATTTTCCTTCCAGTGACTATATGGCATATAAATATGACACAGCGCCACCAGTCGGAAACAAATGAACCACATCCTACAGATAGAAGAAAACATTTCGGCAACGGGAACTCGCACCTCCTGACACCCGAAGGTGGTTACTATAATCGCTAAGCAAGAGTAAAGTTGATACATCCATTCGATGTAATTCAAACTTCACACGCCGCAAGTAACAAGCGCTCCAAATTTTTATCCCTTTTACAGGTAGCAAATGAATAGAAAACAGAATTCTTCGTGTTAACGACACACGTTCGTGGCAATAAAATGAAGTGAACTAGGACATTTATTTGAAACTAATCAAACAAACCTCCTAGCGGAGCTGGTTATACGAGTTCACGAAACATCGAAATGCCTCCATATACCTCAGGATGGTGTATGTTAGTAACATTAAGTTGTCTATCACAATCAATGGAAATGATAGACAGTCTGTTTCGCCCTTATTTGGGGCTCATCAGTATCATCTATCCATCGAAAGTGATAACCAACCAAATATTTCCAACGACGTTATATTTTCCTTCCAGTGACTATATGGCATATAAATATGACACAGCGCCACCAGTCGGAAACAAATGAACCACATCCTACAGATAGAAGAAAACATTTCGGCAACGGGAACTCGCACATGGATAGATGATACTGATGAGCCCCAAATAAGGGCGAAACAGACTGTCTATCATTTCCATTGATTGTGATAGACAACTTAATGTTTCTAACATACACCATCCTAAGGTATATGGAGGCATTTCGATGTTTCGTGAACTCGTATAACCAGCTCCGCTAGGAGGTTTGTTTGATTAGTTTCAAATAAATGTCCTAGTTCACTTCATTTTATTGCCACGAACGTGTGTCGTTAACACGAAGAATTCTGTTTTCTATATATATATATATATATATATATATATATATATATATATATATATATACCTGGGTATGTGTGTGTATCTACAATATCAACATTGTCTGAATTGTTTCAGATAAATTTTCCACAAAGTTGAAGCATTTTGTTAATTGGAGTTAATCAAATTTCTCCATCGCATTTATTCACATCTAGACCTCTTTCATTTCCATCTCATTCTCGAATGAAAACATTCATCAAATTCGACATTAACAACTTTTTCATTAATAAAGTAGGGAGAATACGTACCTATTTATTCTAGTCGAAAATATATTCTCATAACCAATGCAATATAGCTGAAAGGAAATTATCTAGCGTACTAAACAGTATATCACATCGTAATTTTTTTTTCAGATTGGTTTCCAGGATGGTCACAACATGGACATTACAATCGTCAGCCTAACGACGATGGGCTTAGTGACCAAGACTGTGTTGAGGTTAGGAAAATATATTCTCTACCAACTTCAATGACAAGAATGGCCAACAATTTCATGTGGAATGACAGAGATTGCTCTACTCCTAATTTCTTCATTTGCGAGAAACTTCAAAATGATGGTGAGTTATTGAAACGTTGTATCTCATCTAAAAAAATGAAAACAATATAATGATGTGATCTTGAGTTTCATAATAGTGTATCAAGTGCGTGAATTAGGTATATTTTTAAACACGCCAATTTTAAATAATACCAAAGCAATTATTGTATACTTTACTCATTCTGTCATCTTCATCAAGATGAGGATATGTTGATATATATGAAATTTTGGTAAATTTAGTCAAAATTTTGGCATATTTAAACTTTCGGCAATGGATTGGCGGGAAGATGCATTAACAGAAAATTTTCAAAATTGTGGTACCTAAAAGATGTGGAAATTGATCATATACAATATATTCTAAATTCAGATTTTTCGAATTTTTCATAGGGTTCATAGTGCTAACAAAAATCGCTTCCCAATTGAGTTATATGTTTGAAAATTTATAGATGGATTGAGTTGATGCTGAAGAAGTGCAGTTTGGCGGTAAGAACTTTCTTCTCTATTGGCCAACATTTTTATCTTGAAATTTCTTGTTTTTTCATGATGTTCACAGATCATACAGATTGAGCTAGATAGGTGAAATTCCTTCCGTAGATTGAGTTACTATAGGGAAGTACACCGTAGTAGTTTCCACTATTCCTTCACCGCCTCCCTTCAAATGTAGAGCCTTCATGCTTTTTCGTGCTTTTTGAGGATTTTCGCAACTCCGCAACTTCACCTGATTGAGTTCGAGTGTTGAAATTTAAGGTTCAGTTGACTTTTCCACTGACTCAATTTTTATGTTGAATTTTCGTGTATTTCTGAGGATTAAGCCCCTTCTAATTCAGTTGAAGGCGATTGAGATCTGACATGTCAGTTGGCGAACTCTGGCGGCCAGATAGATGAAGTTTTTATTTCCAAAGTCAACATATGCAATTGAATTATTTCTTACAAATAAGATCGCAAAAGGTGAATAATGGAAAGTGCTAATTTTGCAAAACGTAGAATCAGCATGTCTAGAGAGTGTTGTGGCGTGTATTAGCGTTCATCGGTTGCCGAAGCTGAACAAATACTTTTTATTGAGAAAAAATCATTTTGGAGAAAAGGAAAAGATTGATTTATTGAAGGTATGGAAAATCAATCTGAAAAAGAATCACACAACTCCGAGAATGACGGAGTGTTCTTTGCATTTTACAAAAGAATCGATTGAAACACGGAATAGTTCCCATTATTAATGAAAATTCCAGATGCTGCAGCCAAAATATTTAAAATAGTTGGATCTGTGTTGACTGAACATTCATTGTATTATTAGAAGAAATTTTACAGTGATATGTGGTACGATAAATATGTCTTCTCCCATCTTAGAAGATGACAAATTCATGGAAGATTGAGTGAAATGATGGAGTAGCAAATTTATGTATATGATGGTTATTTAATTGAAGTTAGTTATAATAAGAATGCACACGGATTGAAAATGTTTTTCTTTGTATATTCATTATTAATACATCTTGAGTTACATTATGATTGATGGTGTTTCATCATGAAAACCACAATTGATTATATGAAACATTATGATTTCTCATTGAATCCAGGTATACTGTTAAATAAATGTTTTTCGTGAAATTTTAAATAGGTACATTTTGTCCAAAGTTCTTTCAGAAATAATTAAATGTAGAATAATAATAATATTTCACAGTTGGCAATAAAAAGTTTCGAAATATGTTTATTGATAATTGTTCATCATATCTGGCCGATTTTAAACTTCCCACATAAAAAATCTCGAATTTACAGTTTCATATCCTTTAAACAAACATAGTTGATTCAGACTAGGTATTTTACAAATCAAATTTAATCAAATCAAAATAGAACAAAAAGCAGGGAAGTTGACGATACCTGGCCTCGAATTCTCTTCATTTTTCCCACATTTTATTATGAATTTGGATCTTTCCAGCCTATCGCCTCTGTATTTTCGCTGGAGTAAATTTTCACCAACATATAGCTTCATACTTTCACTCGAAACTAACATTGTTATAGAAAAAACTCAAAAATCTTTCATATAATTCGTGTTGAAAGTTGGTTTTGAGATGCCATGTTTTGACGTTATCACCTAAGCTCCGCCCCCCATGTCAGATCCCAATACATTTGTACGTTTATTTGATTGATATTGAAGAGATACATTTCGAGGAATTAAAGATTATTTTTTCAGCTGTAATTTTACTGTAGAAATTTCATGGAGTTTTACAGGTAATCAAGCATTGTGCATGTCTTCAGCTCCTCCAAATTAATTTAAAATGTTGAGAATTTGTATGTAAAAATGAACAAAAATTAGGTTAAATTACGGCTATAGTGACGCAGCTCAGTTTCTCGGGCGTTTCATCTATGTGTAAACTTATACTCTACAAATGGAAGAAAAGTAATTTTAAATATGTGAAGAATATTGAAATTCTCATACATTTTATTAATACCTACCACTCTTCAATTTGTATATATTTACCTAGTTGAAGCATTAAAATTATTGATCTTTATCATGGTATAACTAAGTAAATATGAAAATTTAACATGGAAACGTACTCACCGTCAAGATATGTACCAGATGGCCAGATAAAAATGCAAAGTGAAACAACAGAAAATCGTGGAAATTATGTTCATGTTTTTAATATGGCCGCCAGAGGGCGTATCCGTCATCTAAAACTTTTGAAGTGATTTTTCTCTGAAATACACCTAGTAAATGTATCAGAAGAATATATGTGTTTTCAAGCTGAGCTTCATTCAAGTAATTTTTGTTCAACACTTTTTGACGTATCTATTCAAATGAAGTGGTTGGAGGTGATTCAATGTTTTTTTAATAAACAGCGGCAACTCCTTAACGACTAAACGGATTTTAACGAAGTACGTCTTGTTGGGTGAAACATTTATGGCTCCATCAAAACCATCTTATCTATGATATGTCAAATTTTAGTGTTGCCTCTAGAGCACGTTTTTTGATATAATAACGGCATTGCGAGAGCACGGTTTTGTGGTTTCCCATACTCCTAATATTGGCCTAACCCTCATTAGACCAATATTAGACCGAATGGACGCAATTAGGAAGTCGGTCCACGCCGCACTCCGTGTCAGGGAATTAGGAAATTTTATAGTAATGTAAAACGATAGGAAAGTAAACTCATTTTTTAGTAACTTAAAGGGCTGAAGAAGGTTTCAGAACCTTATAACTGCCCATATATAATATTTAACTAGCAAACATGTACTCCCCCAAAAAAAAATTTCAATATACTTTTATGATTGATTGATTGATTGATTGATTGATTGATTGATTGATTGATTGATTGATTGATTGATTGATTGATTGATTGATTGATTGATTGATTGATTGATTGATTGATTGATTGATTGATTGATTGATTGATTGATTGATTGATTGATTGATTGATTGATTGATTGATTGATTGATTGATTGATTGATTGATTGATTGATTGATTGATTGATTGATTGATTGATTGATTGATTGATTGATTGATTGATTGATTGATTGATTGATTGATTGATTGATTGATTGATTGATTGATTGATTGATTGATTGATTGATTGATTGATTGATTGATTGATTGATTGATTGATTGATTGATTGATTGATTGATTGATTGATTGATTGATTGATTGATTGATTGATTGATTGATTGATTGATTGATTGATTGGTTGGTTGATATAATAACAGAAAAATGACAATTTTTAAAAAAAATTAAATGCAATAAACTCATTTTCCATAAAAGTGTCGTGTAATGATACCAAAATAGGCTAATGAAAATCGTATCTCGATATCTTAGCCTTAAATATAGAAGAAAGAAAATTTAATTATCATAAAATTCTAAAAAGACGCCATTTCACTGTTATTTATTTTCATTAATTTATCCTTTTCCATGAATCAATGAAGAAATTTCATAGTTTCATGATTTTTGAATAATAGTATTCTTCGTTCAAAATACTTAATCATAATCGTGTAGGGGCATCAATTAATATAATATACAAGTACAAGGTAGTCAGAGTATAAGGAGTAGGCCAGGGAGGAAAACCAAGTGCCTACAATAAACTTGTCAACAAATATTATACTTATAGTGGCAGTGTAATGAGTTTTTGTGGCACACACAAGTAAGGACTGAAAAATATTAAAATGCGTTTCAAACGATAAAGCTGTTGATATGATTGCGGTATATTTTGAATGTCTTTAAAATGCGGCATTGGCACAAAGAGTATACAGAACTCTATATCCAAATCGGCGTTTACGCCATGCGAGTATTTTTCCGCGTTTAGTGCAAAATTTGCATAATACTGGAAGCTTTGGACCCCATGAATTTCGGATGAAAATTTTCTTTCTTCCCTATATATGCCCACAAATTCTCGCATGGCGTCATGAGCAGAAATAGGTTGCAAATTATTTTTAGACAATGTGAATTACAAAAATATTACACACTACAAATTAATACAAATCATTTATATTAGTTTGTTAACTGTAGATAATTTTAAATTTTAAAGGTCAGTTTTTAGTTACTCATTAATATATTTTCAAATTTCCATCTTTTGCAATTTTATAACGGAGTTTATTAAATATAAATACCATATTTATCAGTTTATATTAATTATTTGTGGTAGAAATTATGTTTGATTTTGTCTGAAGAGAAGGATATTTATAGATTTTAGAAAAGTTTAAGTACTTCCAGCTTAATTTAATTCATTATGCTTGTATGGCTTGCCCTAATCCCCGATTCCTTCATTCATTTCTATCGTAAAAATGAATAACAGAGTACATACATGATGTATTGATTAATAGTTATTTACACTACAAGGGAGGTAAGTGATACTTACCAGTCGAGGACGTAGTTTGCGCCCGAGCGTCATCGAGGGCTGGCAAAATAGTCCGAGACTGGTCAAGAAAACTGCCTCCCGAGTTTTGTATTATATTTTTTCTACTCCACTTCTCTTGAATTAAAAAAAAAATATTTTTTTTATTCTATAATTTGAGCAATTCAATTGAAATAACCTGTATGTATGACAGATCTACAAAAGCCTAGTGTCCCTTGACACAACTGGTTATGGATGTAGATTAAATTATTATTTCCCAGAGGGAGGTAAGTATTTACTTACCTCCCTGGGGAGGTAAAATGTACTAACCTCTAAGGAGTAGAAAAACATAGTATTTTCAGTTCTATTACAAGAGCGTTGAAAATAATAGATTATACTTCCAACGTATTTTGCGAAACATCCACTGGAGCGCAGCTCGAGAGATGTTTTAAGAAAATACGTCGAGTGACGAGGTCAGTATAACGATTATTTTCGATTGTTCGAGTGAAATTCGTTACGATTATATAACGAATAAAAAATATTAATTTTTTTTGACAAACGTCAAAACATCGTCAATATGAAAACATTCACATTTTGACACGAGGCGAAACACCAAAACGATTATATCACGTCGTCAAGAGTATATTCACTTATCAATACGCAATAGTTATGCAAAATTCACGGATTCTATTTGTTTATTCATACATGAGTTATTAGTCCAGGCAATGGGTAGGTTCTGACTTACAAAAGGTCAAGGAAAGTTCTAATTTGGCAGATTTGTAAAATTCGGTGTCCTGATTAATATTCCGAGTTTGCGACCTTGGGCGACCACCGCTCGCGCCGCCATATTGGAAAAATGGTACCAAAAACCAGTGTTTCGAGAATATCTTCTCTCCAGATGAATAGTTCACGAGTTACAGCGGAGTCAAACTCAGAAAATTTCTACAATTCGCAAAATCGCTACAGTTTTTCTCGAAATTTCAGTAAATACCGATTACTTAGTACGTATTATCGTTTTTTACTCATTTCCGCACCACCATGAGGTAGAGTGAGAGGCGCGTTTTTTTAATGTGGTATCCCCAGTAGGCCTAATCCACGATTCATTATTTACTCATGTCTTTTCTTTCGTTTCGATGCCCTAGATGGTCCAGGCTCGCTCATATCAATAGCTTCTTGCAAATTTATCCCCTTCTCTTCCGAGTTTTCATCTTCGTTGTCTTCTCCGACTTTCTGTGCCAATTATTTCGCAACGTTCAGGTCTCCATTCTCGTCGTCGATGTTGTCTTCTTCTTCTTCTCCTCCTGAGCCCGCAAAAATATCTGCGCTGTTTTCACACGCGTCTCCGTGGCAGCATGTGCAGATAACAGAACATTTCAAGCCCGTTTTCCTACACCCACATGCTCGACCGCACCCCTTCTTGCACCTGCACGAAATAAATTTCAGGAGCGCTTCTGGTGCTGGATCTTTTGTTGTTTTTACTGGAGTAAGCCCAATCTTGCTTCTTTCCCAACCCCATTGCTCTGGACTCTCGTGTATATCATACCAAGCCTGAACTTGGTGGTAGGTCCGAAGGAAATGTTGCCGTGAAGCTTCCCTTGTAGGGGGTAATGCAGCAAGATTGAATTTACTCTTCGTGACGGATCTTGCGAAATTTTGATAGTGTAGGGAGCCCAAAGTAATGGTGTTTTCCTTGGAAATGCCGTAAAGAGCAATAAAAAAGCTTTCTCCCGCAGCAGCAATGACTTCGGGATTTGCGTTTCGCTCTTTGAAAGCTTGTATAGTTTGGCTTAAATATTCGTTCTTTTCGAGTGTTTTTATAAACACTCATCAAACATGCTGAACGCATGCAAGAACAATATGGTTGCCGCCACTATTTCTCGGTACTGTAGACTTCGAGGAGAGTAAATTTTTCCTCTGCCTGGTTTGCGAAGGTGAACGTTTGGATGAGATCTCGCCAGTGCTGTTAGCAGGACGAGAAGATCGATATCTTCTCCTACTATGAATACGGAATCAAACGATGCGGACATACTGATCGTCGTGTTAACAATCAATGTGTCAGCATCTTCTGTCGCCTGTTTTACTATGAAATTAGAATTTTCAAATTTCTTCTTTGGCATCGAAACCAAGCGAATTTTATTTATTTTGTTTGAGAAAAATCTTTCTTGTGAAACAACTTTCTCCTGGAGCAGCCATAATGGATATACTCCGCTTGGCGTCTACCACGATACTAACACACTAACGTATTTTCCCCGAGCATGGACGGCAGATATTCGTAAAGATTGGGGTCAGAGAGAGGGGATAGCAGACCCTCTAAGGGTCTTTTGTATTGGTCCCAACCGAAAGAATTTCTGACCTGCTCTCTTCTGAAGCCCTCTTCGCTAATATTCGTTTAGTGCTGAAAGAAAATCATAGCAATGTAATCTAAAAGTTTTGTAAATACCGTCAATTTGTTTGAAATAAATAAAAAACGGTAGTACGTATTAAGTAATCGGTATTTACTGAAATTTCGAGAAAAACTGTAGCGATTTTGCGAATTGTAGAAATTTTCTGAGTTTGACTCCGCTGTAACTCGTGAACTATTCATCTGATTAAAAAATATTTCATACAAAAGTTGCAGGAAATTGCATGTTCTATAATTTTTCTAATGACTATTTTTGATCTAGGTGGCACTGGAGAGAAGATATTCTCAAAAAACTGGTTTTTGGTACCATTTTTCCAATATGGCGGCGCGAGCTGCGGTCGCACAAGGTCGCAAACTCGGAGTATCAATTAGGACACCAAACTGTACAAATCTACCAAATTACAACTTTCCTTGACCTTTTGTATTGAAAGTCCCCTTTTATGTCTCCAGTTACTGGACTATATATAATCATCAAAATTCTGTCATTATTTCCAAAATAAAAACGTTACTGACCTTTCAAAGTTAACAAGGATTTTTATAGCAATTTCCAAGTCACATTAAATAATAACTGCCAGTTATAATGAAATAAAGGAAGAATCAATTCTGAAATTCAATTTCTCAATTAGTGAATCAGTACCAGCAGGAGCTGAATAAAGCCTATTAGCTTTCAGAATCATTTTCGTCATTTCGTAACTAGCAACTGCAGACCCAATCAAAAAATCGAAATCTAATAACGAACGAACCTGGCGGTTCTCTTATGTCTCTTTCATAGCCTACGCACGATATTTTGAGTTCGATATTTTAGATTCTATAGCATAATGAGAAACCATACATTCCTAAAATAAAAGCAACTCATATATCAGGAAACCTATACAACTAGCACATACAGCATAAATTAATTGCCACATATATGTTAATGGTATGTTACATTTATGTATTTTTGGAAGACCATAACATTTTGGTGGTATGCTGTTGTGTCGAATTAATGTTTGTAGAAAATGTAGTTTTTGTTGAAATGTTTTTATCAATTACTTACTTGTATTCTGTGTAGTCGTAGTTAAATAATTCTTAATTTTTTCATATGGGAATTAATCATTAATAGTGAAAATTTTCCGTTCGTATGTATTATTTTCTAGTATTTTTGTTTTGTTTCCTTTATCTGATGTTCTGATTATTATGTATAGTAGATTTGATGAGTTTTTTTGATTTTATTAAAGTTTTCAAAAGTTTGTTTATGATGAAGTTTTCGTTTTATATTTTTGCAGTTGTTGCGATACGATTCATAGTTTGTTTTATTTTCTGTGTAATCGAATTTTAATTCCAATATCATTCACAAAATTGTGCTTTTTCTAGATAATTGATCAGTGAAAGAGTATGAACTAACCTTGAAGATTCCGAGATTATAGGGTGGAAAAACTATTTATTTTCTAATTATGGAGTGCACCATTGTGAAATTCAAGAAATGGCCTCGTAGAAATATCGCATCGAATATGCATCCCAATAGTATGCATATTTACAATCAATCGATCAATTGAAAATTATTCAAATATATTCAGTAAAATTTCATCATTTTCGCAAATACGGCTGCTAACTTCGCATGTAAGGGGTGTCATTTTTTCATTAAAGGTTGAGTTACAAACAAAAGTTTGTATGTTACAAATAGTTACTAACGAGTAACTAACGAATGAAATGAAAATTTTCTACATTTTCGAAAATGTTGGTGCCAACTTCGCATTCTACTTGTGTTATTTCGCCATTAAAGGTTAGGTTACAAACGAAAATCTTTATGTTACAAATAGTTACTAACGCTGGAGTTTCCGATCGTATTTTGTTTTTCGCGGAAAATTGAAAAGTGGATGCCCGTGAAGTTAGCGCTTAGCGAAATGCGGTGTTTTTCTATCTGTATCCTTGAGGTACAAACGAGAATTTTTAGGTTACAAACAGTTACTAAGGAGTTACTAACGAATGCAAAAAAAATTTCTTCATTTTCTAAAATGTGGGTTCTTTTTTCACGAATACTGTGAATCATCATTCTACTCCTATTTTTAATGACAAGTTTTCAACATTTTTTCACAAATTCCAAAAAAAATATTGAGTATAACTTTTCGTTATCATCATTGAATGCAAAGCTTATATCACACATTCAATATTTCAAAACTTTCAGATATATGAATAATTTGGAGACCATTCGTAGGCGCATGGTGAAAAGTTTTCACGAAAATTTTTATGTTTCAAATAGTAACTAACGAATCAAAGAAAAATTTTAATTTTTTTGAAAATATGGGTGCTCACTTCGCATTTTGGAGGTGGCATTTCCCCATTGAAGGTTGGGTTACAAACAAAAATTTCGATGATACAAATAGTCACTAACCGTGATCTCTTCAATTGTATTTTGTTTTTCGCGAAAAATCGAAAGGTGGATGCACGTGGATGCCCATCGATATATGGTGTTTTTCTGTCAGTGTTCTTGAGGTACAAACGAAAATTTTTATGTTACAAATAGTTACTAACGAGTTTCTTACGAACAAAAGAAAAAATTTCTTTATTTTCGAAAATGTGGATGCCCTTGAAGTTAGCACCCAGCAGAATGCGGTATTTTTCTCTCAGTATCCTTGAGGTACAAACGAAAATTTTTAGGTTAGAAATAGTTTCTAACGCGTTACTAACGAATGCAAAAAAAAAATTTCTTCATTTTCGAAAATGTGGGTGCTAACTTCACGGGCACGAAAGTATCACTCGTTTACGTTGCCTTCAACTATTGGGCTATTTGTTTCAACATATCTCGTTTTGTATACGGTGTAGATCAAAAGTATTTTCTTTAAATTGAAGCTTGATAATTTCTCTAAAATGTCTGTTTGCTTTCTTTTGTGTTTTTTCGTATATTGTCAGCATAACGATGTATTCCATAAAAATCTGGACGAACAATTTTATTTCAGTGATATCTCCGTCAATTTTGAAGATAAATTCATGCAATTTTCAGGATACATGGACAATATTATTTTGCAGGGCAAATAGTTTTTCTTTTCCTTATTTGTCGCTCCTTGACTTGAGAAAAAAATCATTTAGTAGAGAGCACCTACTTGATGATTATTTGATAATTCATTTGAAGAATCACGGGGCAACAAATAGGAAAAAGATAAACTATTTGCTCTGCAAAATGATATTGTTCATGTATCTTGAAAATTTCATACATTGATCTCAAAAATTGACGGAGATATAACTGAAATAAAATCGTTCGTCCAGATTTTTATGGAACACATCGATATGCACACAATATAGGAAAAGAAACGGAAAATAGGAAAACACACATTTTAGAGAAATTATCAAGCTTCAATCCAAAGAAAACATTTTTGATTTACGCCGTATACAAACTGAGATATGATGAAAGAAACAGCTCAATGGTTGAAGGCAACGTCAACAAGAGATACTTACTTCCCCTTAAAACAAAAATTAGACCGTTCGGAAAAAAACATAATTCAAAAATTTCGAATCAGATAAAACCTATAATTCATGAACTCTAACTGAAATCCCAAAACGAAGTGCAAGGCGAAATATTTCCTACAATCCAACCAAGTCGGATGCCAACGAAGCATCAAGAAACAAATAACAGATTGTGAAAGCCGAAGTGAACTTGAATCGAGGAGATTTAAAATATTCCAGATGTGACTACCAACCTGCATATATTCCTGTGCACTGATGCCAGATCGGGGACGCAACATTATATTTCAAATGAAACATGTATATTTGGATGTATATCAGATTTCACCCTTTACAGCGCCCCCGAAGCAGAATTTGCGTGAACTAAATATATACTATTGCTTTCATGGAGCGCACGTTACTACGTCCTCGAACACGAATTTGGAAATGCCGTAACTGAGTCATCCAATTATCAATGAATTTTATAGCTTTCTCAAGGGTAGCACTGATGGCCCTCTACATTTAGCGACAACTCCTATAACCGGAACCCTTGAAACTTAAGAGATATTGTCGAAAAACAATGCTGCGTCCGGTATACGGACGCACTATCATGCAGGACGCAACTGTGTATGTGGCAATGTCAATGTATGGACGCAATAAGGTACGCTGGATATATATATATATATATATATATATATATATATATATATATATATATCTATATATATATATATATATATATATATATATATCTATATATATATATATATATATATATATATATATATATTATATATATTATATATATTTATATATATATTATATATATATATATATATATATATATATATATATATACATTATATATATATATATATATATATATATATATATTTATATGTATATATATATATATATATATATATATTATATATATATATATATATATATATATATATATATATATATATATATATATATATATATATATATATATATATATATATATATGTGTGTGTGTGTGTGTATGTGTGTAATTATTATTTAAATTTTTCAATTTATGAAAACACACTAGACTAGATATACCCAGAGTTATAATCACTAACTCATCAAGATGTCGAAGTTTAGATGAAATTCCAACCAACATAAATCAAAAAATCAGTTCTAAAGTAAGGAAACATGAAACAACAAAAAAAAAACAAGGCTACTCAATATCGACAATTTCCTTTTCAGCAAGGGTGAAACATCTTACGATATATTGAAACAAGAATTGAAACAAGATAGGTCTATGAGTAGATGAAAAATACCTTAACCACCTGGGATACGCTAATGAGACTGTTCTCTACTATAAATGAAAATTAATGAATGCAATATTCCTTAAAATTAATCTTAGTAACACAAAGTTACGTGCAGTAAATTGATTGACAAATGAGACTTAATGATGAATTACACATTGGAAGTAGATTATGGCTAATCTTACCTTGTACCTGAGCAAAAGTAATACGCAAACGAGCAGAAAAAATATAGAAACTAAACAATGTAACACATAAAAACAAACACACATCAATCAAAACATATACAAACTAAACAATGTAATACCTAGAAATAAAAACACATCACACCAGATTTCCATACAAGAACTTTACAATAGAACCGAGACTGTCAAATCCTTCTCAATCGAAGCGGATGCCTGTGTTATTCAATTTGGTCATATCGATCAATCAGTGCTCAGAATAGTAGTCCTCTATAGAGTAACAAGGTCTATTGATTTCTTATATAGCTATAATTAGATTATTCAATATAACTTTTCAATTAGAGCAAAAGCACTAAGAATAATTATTATACGTAGATATGATGGTTTTGTTGGTCTGTGTCAGTCAACTGGGATTAGACGAGCGGCGTACCCCCAAAATTATGACACCTACCCATAACTTTTTGTTAACCGACAAATTTTAGTACCAAAATATTTTTTGCAATAAATGCACAACTTTTCTCAATAAAATTGTTCGATTGGAGTGGGGGAACATTGTGCTTTTTGAGAAAAACTGGTTTTTTTTTCGAACGTAATACGCGCGCGGATTACGATTCGACTCGCTGTCAATTTTTTCCACTTTTATGTATTGAAATGAAACTTTTACGGTTGGATCGTGATATTAAGCACTTTCAAAAAATGTTTAGATTGATAACCAAAGTTGACCTGTTTTGATGTTACGTGACTATATATAATTATTTAACGAATAATCGGGTTTTTATCTTCGTCGAATAAAAGAGTCGAGGAAATTTTCAAAATGATGCATGCAATTAACAAGGTTTTAATAAATATAGTTTTAAGAAGTTTTTGGCAAAATTGCAAGAACTTGTGTTGCAAAGAACGAAATCTATAGCACTTCGAATATACTGCGCGCGATTGTCGTTTGAACGTACTCGCTATTAATTATCCTCTCACTATCTATCGCTATTAATAAATCAAATTTTTATGTAACTATCTTCTTTAAAAAGTGGATGAATATTTTAAACAAATTTTACAGACCTTTATTATCATAAATTTTTATTATTTTTTTACATTTTTTATATTTTTTGTATAATAAAGTTAAAGAAAAGTAATATATACAAAGGTAAAGTAAAATAATATCACTTATTTTGTTAACAAAATTCATTATTTAGCTCTGGATCATCACATGCATTTTCATCGCATTAGTTTTTACTCATATTGCAACATGATTCAGAACAAGAGCATATATCACAACAGTCTACTTCAGGTGCAAAACATGGGCACACAATATTTGTACAGGGTTTTTTTCTGCTCTTATATAAACAAAAATATTTTAGCAGATATTCCATCGCGATATTTCCTTCGAATTAATTTGGAAGTAACACTTCATCATTCAATATGGTTTTATACAGGGACTGTAACTCCTTTATTAAATCAACGAAGATACATACTAATACATATTTTGGCTAACAAACTTAGTTCAAGCATTACTGATTCACTTCTGCCTCTTCACGCTATAAGTGATACAGCTTCCAGTTTCTTCTCCATTGGAAAGAAAAAAGCGAACGCTGCTTTGCAGGAAATGAGTGAGAATGATTTACGAACTTTTTCAAATTTGACAAATTTACAGATACAGCAAGCTATAAAGATTGTTAGTAATTTCCTAGCTTCAGCATATGACCCCTCAAAAAAATCAAAAGCTGATAGGTATTGTGTAAATTCTTTTAGATAGGTATTGTTTAGCCATTGAAAAAAATACTCCTATAGATAAACTGCCCCCGTCGGAATCAGCATTAAAATAACACATTTTAAGATCTATGTGGCAAATTAATGAGTGGAATCAAGCTACTTTATCAGAAATGATATCTTTTGAAGTAACGAACTATGGTTGGATTCAACAAGATGAAGTGTTTTTTCCAAATTATTTCGAAGGTAATACCGCGATGGAATATCTGCTCAAATATTTTTTTTCATACAAGAGCAGAAAAAAACCATGTACAAACATTGTGTGCCCATGTTTTGCACCTGAATTAGACTGTTGTGATATATGTTCTTGTTCTGAATCATGTTGCAATATGAGTAAAAACCAATGCGATGAAAATGCATGTGATGATCCAGAGCTAAATAATGAATTTTGTTAACAAATAAATGATATTATTTTACTTTACCTTTGTATATATTACTTTTCTTTAACTTTATTATACAAAAAATATAAAAATATGTAAAAAAGTACTGAAAATTTATGATAATAAAGGTCTGTAAAATTTGTTTAAAACATTCATCCACTTTTTAAAGAAGATAGTTACATAAAAATTTGATTTATTAATAGCGATAGATAGTGAGAGGATAATTAATAGCGAGTGTACGTTCAAACGACAATCGCGCGCAGTATATTCGAAGTGCTATAGATTTCGTTCTTTGCAACACAAGTTCTTGCAATTTTGCCAAAAACTTCTTAAAACTATATTAATTAAAACCTTGTTAATTGTAAGCATCATTTTGAAAATTTCCTCGACTCTTTTATTCGACGAAGATAAAAACCCGATTATTCGTTAAATAATTATATATAGTTACGTAACATCAAAACAGGTCAACTTTGGTTATCAATCTAAACATTTTTTGAAAGTGCTTAATATCACGATCAAACCGTAAAAGTTTCATTTCAATATATAAAAGTGGAAAAAATTGACAGCGAGTTGAATCGTAATCCGCGCGCGTATTACGTTCGAAAAAAAAACCAGTTTTTCTCAAAAAGCACAATGTTCCCCCACTCCAATCGAAAAATTTTGTTAAGAAAAGTTGTGCATATTTTAGCAACGAACATTTTGGTACCAAAATTTATCGGTTACCAAAAAGTTATGGGTTCTTCATTAACGAGAGCTCTTTTTTGGGGTACGCCGCTCGCCTAGATTATGAGCATACCAAAAATAACAATTACAGAAAATGGGGTTTTCTTTTAGATCTAGTTGATTTTCTCTTATAAGTGTTGGAATAGTTACTGGAGTTGATCATCATTCGAAGGACGTATATTGATCATATAAATCTATTGTATTTTATGTTCTCAAGTCACACTACATGTAAGTTGTCGATTTCCATAGATTCTTCACGTTGAGATGCTACGTCCGATCTAACGTAAACGCAAACGCCACAATTGAACCTAAACCTAGGGAATAGGAGATATGTGGAGTCAGATGTTGGACTAATTTCAGTTTCAGTTAGAATGAGACTTAGTATGGGGTTTATTCGATAGAAAATGCTGATGAACTCATGACTGTATATTCAGTATTTTGATGATTTGTAGTGTCGTAATTAGTGTTTCATTTAGAATGAACGACTTTACTTCCTTAACATGGTATCCCAGTAGACGAAAAAGTGGGTTTCATTTTATTCCCGTGAGGTCATGATATATTTTCGAGAGACCGTCGTTTCCTGCTCTTGCTGAACAGGCTCAGAAACATGCACTAGGCATTATTAAGGAGCCTATAGCTATATATCGCACCAGTCGACAGGTGGGCAGAAACCTGTCTTTCACCTGTCTGTACTCCATATCTTTATTTCATATATAGAAAGAAAGCTTAGAACGAATATTTCACATAAACATTCTTTAACTGCTTAAATCAATGTATTATGCTCCTGACTTCACAGTATAGTACTTTTTTTAGTTGATTTCGATAGAGAAGTAAGCATCCTGATACATTCCTAATTACAATTATTATAAGTATTGTTGACCAAGTTATCAGTTTACAAAACAATTATCGTTCCATCATATTAAATTTTGTAAAACGAAGCAAGATTGGCGACAGTAGACCCGAATATATAAAATATATCAACATACCTATTATATAGTGTAAAACAATCCTTGAAGTGGTGAATGTTAGAATTGAATCGGTCAGTTGAAGAACAGTACAAGTCCAAAAATAGCCATTTTCATCTGAAATAGCCAAAATGTTAATATATTAAAGCTCTATCCATTCAGCGAAAGAACAGTATCATTAATATGTACACTACGGCTGTACGCTCCACCCATTTCCATCAGTCAGGTTAACAACAGTACTAGTCCAGGACTTGTACTGTTCTTATACTGACCATACATATGTCCGCCTTTGATAAGTACAAGAGAAGTTACTCCTTCTAACCCTGCGATAGAGGTTTCGGAACTCTGAAGAAGTGGGTTAGGAAACATGGTCCAATCTACGTTCCAGAATAGTATGAAAGCTGTCCTGTAGAAAGACCAATCCGTTTACTGTCAAATATGTTACTCATAGCGATTACCTAGATTTTGAAAACTGGTGGCCGTCTAGCAATAAAATCTTCCGAATCTGTGAAATCAGGACTTGAAGCGACAGTAAATTTTATGATATCAAACTACAGGCAGTTCGAATAGGATAGTGCAACACCTGGGTATGTTAAGTACTACGATTTCATAAATGGCTCTATTTTACACATCTTCAAGTTGCTGAAACAAAATATAGTATCTCTTCAGCTGCCTTGTTATCCTGGTTATTCCTAACCATTGCCGATTAATTCAAACAAAATTGACGACGTAAAAAAAAGTGATGTAATATATTAAAGGTTAAAATTAAGAGTTTTACTACCACATTACATCTAGGTATACAACTAGGGTTGCCAACCCTATCGGATTACCTGGGAGACTCCGGTAATAATGGTTAACCTCCCGAACTCCCGGTTGCAATAATTTCTCCGGGGTTTCTAAAATTATATGCAACCGTTGATCTAACAAACTTCGATCTTGAATGATTATGATTTTGTAGTGAAAAACCGTCAAATATTAGATGCAGCTCGAAAGCAAAGTAAATATAAATTTAAAATTGATGAACAAAACAAAACTTGAATTTACTACGTTTATTATCACAAAAATACTTTTCAAATTATTTTTTGTATATATAATAAACGTAGTAAATTGAAATTTTGGTTTTGCTGATCATGTTAAATTATCACGTAGTTACGACGGATTCTTTTCTTACACCCCCCCTAGCCGACTAGATGATATCTGAAAAATGTCGTTTCATTTCTTTCACTTTACTTAAATTTGAATGTATTTTCTGCTCTCAAGACTCAATTCACTTCAAAAACAGTACATGTCCACTATCTTATTTTTTCAATAACTAATTTCCATAAACCAAAATTTGCATACCTAATTCTTATTTCAATCTGTCTACATAATTACACATAACAAATCTGTTGTTTCTGTAAATAATAGATATATATCAACGATTGTGATACTACAAAGTTTTTTGTGATTATCTCTTAATGGTAATTTTGGACTAGTACTGTCCTTCAACTGACCGATTCAATTATATAAATACACACTTTTTGTTATATATATATATATATATTGGCTTGACTCTTTTTAAAAAAACAGGCCATTTGAATACTTAAAAAAGGCGTGAGTAGCAGAGCTCCATCACTTAAATCGAATTTTTGGCAGATCAAGATGCAATTTGAACGGAATAGTCACAGGAATGCAGTGAAATTTCAGAATTGATGCATATTCAAAAAAAACATAAATGAAAGAACTGATTATCTAAACTTGAATCAAAAATTAAAACACAACAATTAATCCAATAAACCCAAGCAAAAACAACCCATATTCTTCGCTAACATCCATTCCGCTAACCACCCAAATGCATATGTAATTTTTCCAACACCATCCATATCTTCAGAATATCCAACGAACATGAATCATATCTTCTTCTTCTTCTTCTTTTCAGTCCGGATCTGTCCACTCCTGGACATAGACGTCTTCCATATCTTTCCACATTTTCCTGTCCCGGGCTCTCTGCATCCAGTTCTTTCCTGCGATCTTTTGGATATCGTCCCGCCATCTTTTCTGGGGTCTTCCAATACTTCTTTTTGTTTCTCTTGGGCGCCATACTATCAATCTGTTGGTCCATCGATCATCTTGTTGACGTGCTACATGTCCAGCCCATCGCCATTTCAACTGTGCTGTTCTTCGCACCACATCCGTCACTCCAGTTCTTCGCCTGATTTCGTCATTGGGCACTCGGTCTCTCAAGCTAATTCCCAGCATGATCCTTTCCATTGCACGCTGTATAACCTGAAGTTTTATTATAGATATTCTGGTTAAGGACATTGTTTCCAATCCATATGTTAGGACCGGTAGTATGCATGAATCGTAGACTTTTCTTTTAAGGTTTATTGGTATATCATCCGATCCGAGAATAAACCTGAGTTTCCCAAAGGCTGCCCAACAGAGTCCCTTTCTTCTATCGATTTCGGCAGTTTGATTTGCTTTGCCTAATTGTATTTTATGCCCGAGATATATATAGTCAGTAACATTTTCTAGAGTATGATTTTCTATGATTATTTCTGCTGGTAAAGGACTCATTATTTTAGTTTTACTCAAGTTCATTCCTAATCCTACTTGCAGGGACGCTCGATGAAATTCTTTCAGCATCATCTCTAGCTCCTCAATAGTATTACTAATCAGAATGATATCGTCTGCGAATCGTAAATGGGTTAGTCTTGTCCCATCTATATTAATTCCTTCACCGCGCCAGTTCAGGTTTTTGAAAACATCCTCCAAGGCTAGCGTGAACAGCTTTGGGGAGATTGTGTCTCCTTGCCGTATTCCTCTGTGTATCGGGATTTTGTCAGTTTTCATATCCTCTTCCAGTTTGACTGTCATAGTTGCATTTTCGTAGATATTTTTTATGAGTGTTGAGTATCTAGAGTCAATTCTGGCGTTGTCCAGTGCCCTTAACACTGCAAACGTTTCAACAGAATCAAATGCTTTTTGGAAGTCGATAAAAGCCAAATGTAGAGGTACTTTGTATTCTGTTGCCTTCTCTATTAGCGTGCGTATAGCTTGCAAATGATCGATCGTACTATATCCTTTTCGGAATCCCGCTTGCTCACATGGTTGGTATGAATCTAATTTGTGTGTTAATCTATTTGTTATTATTTTTGTAAAAGTCTTATATAGGTGGGATAGTAGACTTATGGGCCGATAGTTTTCAATGTTATTTCTGTCTCCTTTCTTAAATAGTAGAATGACTTCGGCATTTTGCCATGACTCTGGTATTGTTCCCTCTATCAAACACTTATTTAACAGTATTCTGACACTTTCTATTAGTTCTTCTCCCCCCATTTTGATCATCTCGCTGGTAATCATATCTTCCCCAGGACTTTTTCCCTCTTTCATCTGCCTGAGGGCGTTCCGCAATTCATCACTGTCTATTTCGGGTATCTCCTCTGATCCTACGTTCTGAATTTTTGCTCTTGTATATGTGTGTTCTTGGTGTAATGAACTATAGAGTTGTTTGTAGAAATCTTGTACCACGTCTACAATTTCTTTCCGATTTGTAGTCAGGATGCCATGTTGGTTTCTAAGTTGGTTAATTTGTACTTTTCCCTTTGACTGGTTTGCTTTTAGAACCTTCATATTTTTGTTATTTTCAATAGTTTCTGTAATGAGTGTTGTGTTATAATCTCTAAGGTCCTTTCTAATATTCTTATTTATTTCTTTATTTAGCTTCCTATACTCTGGGTCCTCTCTATTCATGTCTCGTCTTCTCTTTATCAAATTTTCTGTGTCTTGGCTAATTTTTTGGTTTTCTTTTTGTATTTTGTACAGATTTCCTTTGTTGCCACTTGTATACTTTTAGTTATATAGTTTGATAGGTTGTTCATTTCCATATTTATTTGGTTCTCCCTGTCTTTTAATTTTCTTTTCAATCGATCTTGGAACTTTCCTTCATTTTCTCTTAATATCACGGTTGTTGGACATTTCTGTGTTTTTATCATTTTCCTTCTTTCAAGCTTAGTATTAATATCTATAATTGCTCGAATTATTCGGTGGTCGCTGTTGGTATCAAATCTGTTTAAAACTGTAACGTCTCGGCATATAGCTTTGTCATTTGTGATTACATAATGAATGAATCATATACACAATATTAATTTTTTCTAGAATGAGTATAATTTTGAACATTACTTGTAATCAAATATTATGTGGGTTAGGATTTCAGCTGTCACCATCTGATATAAGCAGACCTGCCTGCTGATAAAAGATTGAATAGCAATTCCTTGGTAACTGATGACGGCCACATCCGCAAGAGCTTTAATGAAACATAGGTATTTTTTATTTTTTTGATTCTTCAATTTTTCAAAATTCCATTTGGGAAAAGGTTTCTGTTGTTTCCCTTAACTTCTAATACAAGCAGATGTGAGTGATTATATTGGATTAAGTATGTAATTAGTAACAGAAGTAACCCCAAATCAATTTCAAACCTTCAAAATATTAGAGAAACTCAATAGTTTAGTGACAAAACGTTAACTATTCTATAAGGTCGACTCTTCAACTCAAATGGTATGTTATTTCTAAAAAGAGACAATTCTCTAACAATTCAGGCAAGAGGAATAATTCAAATATGTATAAATTATATATATATATATATATATATATCTATATATATATATGTATTTATATATATATGTATATATATATATATATATATATATACATATATATGTATAAATATATATATATATATATATATATATATATATATATATATATATATATATGTATGTTTATAGGAAATACCATATATATTTATGAAATATGAAACTTTGTTCTGTAACTATGCAGTGTAAGAAAATTTCGCTGTAACGTTCCGAAGATAAACATTTATTGTGTACTCCGAAAACTTTTACCAAGCATGTATTCATGCTGTACGTAGTTCTGATTATGCAAGGTTCAGAAAAAAGCAGAGAAGCAGAAATGTTCATTTCCATAATGACTGTGTGTTCAAGAATCGTTGCGAAAAATGGAACACAATTTTCAGTTAACTGAATTGCAAGTAATCATTCGCCGACACATGAAATGTAGGTAATGCCAACTTTGTTGCGGTTCTGAGATACAGTCGGAACTTTTATGTCCCTGTAATTATTTAGCACAAATGGTGGAATCGTTACAGTATCTAGGTCAAGGATATGCTTTCTGGAAGGTCTCGGCCAGTAGGGCGCCGCAGATATTGATGATTAGGATATTGGCAATATTGTCATTAACTTTAAAGTCGAGTTCCGAAACTAGTTTCCTCTTCTTCCACTGCAGATGTGAGTATTTTGATGAGCTTTTGCTGCTGTATGGTTATACACTGCAATATATTAATAGAATTATGATTGTCAAGAAAAATTAACGACAATAATTAAATAGTAAAAATTACGTTATACAATTATAACGTCAGGTTCGTAAAAATACTTTAAATTACTAGATTAATTCGTTGAATAGACGTTTCAGGAGTAGTACTCCCTTCCTCAGTATCTTAGTATAGACAATAAAAGAAAATCATTTTCAAAATATATATTATAATAATTGTTTGACGATATTGTTTTATACTCTAGATGTTTTTATTTTTATGTTTATTTTATTGTCTCTACTAAGATACTGAGGAAGGGGGTACTACTCCTGAAACGTCTATTCAACGAATTAATCTAGTAATTTAAAGTATTTTTACGAACCTGGAACAACCAAAAACCAAACCAAATCTCTATAATATAAATGACCAGGTAATAAGGTGAAGTGAGAAATTTTTAATATATATATATATATATATATATATATATATATATATATATATATATATATATATATATATATATATATATATATATATATATATATACATATATATACATATACAGGTTGTCCTAATTGCCATGGGCCACTGTTGCTATCTCGGTAACTACAATAACTACAAGGTTGGTCAAATTAGATAAAATGTGCAGTTTTTGGGGCAAATTGAAAATCCGGTTTCTGATTTGAGGAAAAAAATTTCTATCTCGAGCTGCGGGGTTATTTATAAAAAAACTTATTTTTCTGATTTCAACGATGTATCACATCTATAAATTCGTTTGTATTTCAATGTTGAGAAAACTATTATTCATCTTTTTTTCACTTTTTTCATTTTATCATAGGTTTAATCATAGAGCAAACAGAAACAATTGCTTATAAAAGCCTATGATCCGTAAAACATGTGTCTTGTCAAAGTAAGTTTGAACTAACATGGCAGCGTTTTCCAATGGTGAAAAATTAGATTAATTTTTTTTTTCAAGGCTAGAGAGAAGTTTGCTACTATACGGATCATTTAAAAATCCTTCAAAACGGGGAACAACTGTTACGGCAGAGAATGGGAAGATGAAACAAATACATGAGTTATGTATCATCCACTTTGAATTTTGGCAAAGGTAATTTTCAAAAAAGAAGGAAGTTTTAAAGTTTGTTAGATAGCTTGAATTTAATTGAATGGTGAAAAGTTTGAATGTTTAAAAACTTAATAAACAGTTTCCTTCATTTGGCAATTGTTA
The DNA here is from genome assembly GCA_030704885.1 of Cynegetis impunctata. Classification (NCBI taxonomy): domain Eukaryota; kingdom Metazoa; phylum Arthropoda; class Insecta; order Coleoptera; family Coccinellidae; genus Cynegetis; species Cynegetis impunctata. Next base: position 589,780 of record JARQZK010003613.1, read on the forward strand.
TATTGGTAGTCTAAGCCATCTCTGATGTTCTCATTTTTTTTAAACTCACTTCAATTTTATCTTTTTATCATTAAAACGCAAACAAATATGACCTTTTTTTCCTTCACTAATTTTTGTAAAAATTATACTCTTTGAGATATTCGATCTTTTCGTCTAATTTGATCAACCTTGTAGTTCTTATAATTACCAAGACAGCAATAGTGGCTCATGGCAATTAGGACACCCTGTGTATATATATATATATATATATATATATATATATATATATATATATATATATATATATATATATATATATATATATGTATAATTCAATTAAGTGGAAATTTTCAGGTAATATATGACTCCGGTTTTTTTATTTCGTCTATTCGTTACGAAGGAATATTTATCTCCTGCTTCAATAGTTTTATCTGAAATAAATGCTCTACAATAAATACGATAAACTGGAACAAGTGAATTATATACATTGGAACACGTTAAGGATGTAGTCTTTCACAATGAATAAAATCCAACTAAAATCAAATAATATCTCACCTGTCTCTTTTGAAATAACGCTCATATGTCAATAATGTTGTTGATGTTGGAAGATACGTGTATGTGACATATGTTACTTATTGTCGTGTAGTGTGAAGAAAAGTTGCCTCAAGTACTTCATATCTTGTTTGCTATTAACTGTCCTGTCCATATTCGACTGTTTCATCTCATATGTTGCACTCTGTTTTTGTTATTTCTATCTGTAGTATTTGTATATATATATATATATATATATATATATATATATATATATATATATATATATATAGATATATATATATATATATATATATATATATATATATATATATATATATTTATATACATATATATATATATAGATATATATATATATATATATGGAAAAGGCTATCAGGTGAAAAAATTATGAAAATCGCCTCAATAAAAAAGAATTCTGAGGAACTCTTTGCCGGGCAGATGGAAATGCGCATTCGCCATTTTGTATCAGAAATTTCATGAATATATGTATATGCATGTATATACATATATATATATATATATATATATATATATATATATATATATATATATATATATATATATATATATATATATATATATATATATATATATATATATATATACAGTGTGGAAAAAAGTATGGACTTACCCTAATAATTTGGTTGCCCAGGTTTTATGGAAAACGCTCGAACAGGTTGATTCAGTTTTTCTGTTTCCTACATTTTGACCAAATTATTTTATTCTCTCAATGACATCTGTCAAAAATATGATGTCATCGACATTTTTCTCAAATAGTAGTATAAAGTATGCGATACATCAAGCTCCTGCTTCACTCAGTATGTCCCTAGATTCTTATGCGATTCTGTCGCTTCGTTTCGAAATGGTGGCTGTAAAATTGTGAAAATTATTTTTAATTGACTCCCAGTTAAAGAATAACTTTTTCTCGATTTATCAGAAAAAAACAATCAGTCATCATACTCAGACAGTACTAAGGCTTTATCATTCAATTCCTGTCCTTACATTAAGTTTCTTGGCCTGAGCTTGTTTTTTAACTCCATGGAGAAAAACTAAATTCGATATCTCAATGGCATTACAATAGAAGTTTTGGACGGACGCCATTTTGAAACGGAGCTGCAGAATCGCATAAAAAGAACGTACTAAGTGAAGCAAGAGCTTTCAAACGATGTATCGCATGCTATATACTGTCATTTGAGAAAAATGTCGATGACGTCATATTTTTGACAAATGTCATTAAAAGAACAAAATAATTTGGTCAAAATGTAGAAAACAGAAAAACTAAATTGACCTGTTCGAGCGTTTGCCATAAAACCTGAAGGCTACCAAATTATTAGGGTAAGTCCATACTTTTTTTCCACACTGTATATAACACACAAACAAAAATTAAAATTAAATCTATGCTTCTAAGGTTTTCTACGCAATGTTATGTGCACATATTAACTAAAAATGAACAATATTCAACATTTGGATGTCATGACGAGCATTCCTCACAAAATTTTGAGTTAACAGTTGCTTATCATCTATCAGCAGCCATATAAGTGAAAATTTACGAGATGACATTATATGAAATTTCCAGCATTATTTCCTGTGCATATATTTTATCGATCAAATTGTCCTGAAATGGAGCAAAAGAAAAATTCAAATTATGTTTTCATGAAATCATTTATAAAAAATCATAAAATTTTTGCGAGAACATCTAACCATAGGTATCCCGATGTAACATTAATGAACAAATAAAATGTATGCTCATCATTCGATGAGCATAAGAGGATTACTTTTTTTCACAAAAAATTATACGATTCCTACATTTGTCAAACCAAGTACTCTGGTTCCATTATTTTGGATGAAAATAATTTGAGTGTTATTATTGCTTCAACTGATTGACTTAAAAAAGTCCACCAAAACATATTTCATAGTAAATGAAACTCCCGGCTTCTGATGGGATAAAGAAGATGTTTTCACTGATACCACATTCTGTTACCTATAGTTTATTTCTTTTTTTTCTAGAACCACTGGAAGATACCTGGCCGATTGACTGCAATAAAACCATTACTCTTACCAGGCAGAATCCACGGACTTTAACATCTAGCCCAGGATTTCCTCGACAATATCCAGATAATGTCGATTGCAATACCTATATTCTTGCTCCACCTGGATATCAAATACTTCTGGATTTCGAAGAACTAGTTCTAGAAAATGAACCGACGTGAGTATACCTTGCTACTGTTGTACATTTTCGTGACAGGAAATTATATTTTTCTTATATAAAGCAGCTGAAGATACAGTAATTATAAATAAACGATTATTAAATAAATTAGTTCATAAAAATTATTAAACCATCGAAGGTCTTTCAAATATTTAAAATGGCATTTGTAGTATTATTTTGAAAACATAATTCTAGAGTGCGGGAGTTTTCATTCATATTTTATATTTTCTAATTATGCTTCGTTTGAAATTTCTTTGAAATCACGTAATCCATTTATATCAAAATGACAGAATATTAAATTTTTATCAGAACAAGCAGATTGGTATTACGCAGCGATCCTCAACCTGTGAGGCGCGAGCACACTCGTGCCCTCGCGAATATACAAGAGAAACTATATAATATATCAAAAAAAAATTGATTATCTGACTGAAAGGAAAGTACACACACATACAAAATAAAATAGCTTTTTTTTGCCTTAGTATATCCAAGATAAACTATTATTTAAAAAAATTGATTAACTAAATGAAAGGAAAGTACTCACAAAATACTTTTATTTGCATTTTTGTTTTTAGAACGTAGCATATCCAAGAGAAACTATTATTGAAAAACTAGATTATTTGACTGAAAGGAAAGTACACACACATACAATTTTATGAAAAAATTGAAGTAGCTGAAAAGAAAGTACACATAGCATACTTTTGTTTGTTTTTTGTTTTTAGGATCCAAGAGAAACTATTATTTTAAAAAATTGATCAACTGACTGAAAGGAAAGTACATACACATACAAAACAAAATGCCTTTTCTTTAGGTCTCAGTATATCCAAGACAAAATATGATTTATTGAAACATTTACTAACTAACTGAAAGGAAAGTACACAAGTAGGTCGTAGTATATGCTTCGGTACGTGATGCACTTAGCGAATTTTGTTTTCCAATAAAATAAACTATTTTCTTCAAAACAAATTAAATATTCGCGAAGCATGTCGAGATACGATTCGAACGGAATAGTCTCCGCAAAAAGAGTTATAACCCTCGTACTCAGTATGCAGGAGCTGTGGACCAAATTTTCAAAAACCATAATAAAACAAGAAATATCTAAATAAAAATGGCGGCGTCTAGAAAAATTCACCAAAATTTTGTTAGTTTACTTTTTCCTCAAAAGCAAGCCCAGATACTATATTTATATATATTTATATATATATATATATATATATATATATATATATATATATATATATATATATATATATATATATATATATATATATATATATATATATATATATATATATATATATATATATATAAATATATATATATATATATAAATATATATATATATATATATATATTTATGTATATATATATATATATATATATATATATATATATATATATATATGGAAAACAGAATTCTTCGTGTTAACGACACACGTTCGTGGCAATAAAATGAAGTGAACTAGGACATTTATTTGAAACTAATCAAACAAACCTCCTAGCGGAGCTGGTTATAAGAGTTCACGAAGCATCGAAATATCAACATCTACCCCAGACGGTAATTGTTCGAAATGTTAATTTGTTTATCACAATCGATGGAAATTGATAGACAGACTGTTTCGCCCTTATCGGGGCTCATCAGTATCATCCATCCACCGAGAGTGATAACCAAATCAACATTTCAAACGGTCATACATATTTCTTCTAGTAACTCCATGACATATAAATATGACACAGCGCCACCAGTCGGAAACAATTGAACCACATCTTTCAGAATAGAAGAAAACATTTCGGCAACGAAACTCTTACGTCCTGACATCCGAAGGTGGTTACTATAATCGCTAAGCAAGAGTAAAGTTGATACATCCATTTTGATGTAATTCAACATTCACACGCCGCAAGTAACAAGCGCTCCAATTTTATACCTTTTACAGGTAGCAATGAATGGAAAACAGAATTCTTCGTGTTAACGACACACGTTCGTGGCAATAAAATGAAGTGAACTAGGACATTTATTTGAAAATAATCAAACAAACCTCCTAGCGGAGCTGGTTATAAGAGTTCACGAAGCATCGAAATATCAACATCTACCCCAGACGGTAATTGTTCGAAATGTTAACTTGTTTATCACAATCGATGGAAATTGATAGACAGACTGTTTCGCCCTTATCGGGGCTCATCAGTATCATCCATCCACCGAGAGTGATGACCAAACCAACATTTCAAACAGAGTTACTAGAAGAAATATGTATGACCGTTTGTTCCGCGAAATTCAACTATATAAATAAAGCGACAGCTTACGCTGTCTTGTATGAAATGAAAATACGAAATCAAGAAATAAACGTCAGTTGGAGAGTTAGCTTCTATTTTATGTGGCTATAACAAAGAGAATACGGTTAAGATAATTCGAAATATCAATACAGCAGAAATGTTACAATGGAAGTACTTCAATGGTTATAATAATAATAATATTGAACTTGATAAAGAGCTTGTAAAAATTACGTACTAACTGAGATAGAATTCTCGCATATCACTTGGTGAAACATCATAAAGAATAAAGTATAAACTTTAAAATAAAACACACTTGGCTTATATTTAACTATATAAAAATATTTAGATACTGTATTTAGCAGTAAAGGATAGTCGACATGTTTCGAGTTATGAACTCATCATCAAGACTGACTACAGGAGAGTATTACATCTTATTTTATAAAACAGACAAAAGCAAAGGTGATAATTGAAAATCAATTTGCTTGTTTACAAGGGGTAATTGACTATTATGGGCGGAACTTATTTCGAGAATTTCAAGAAGGTCAAGGCGCTTTCCTTTGTTACCTGAATGTAACAGTTGGGTTTTGTTGAAATCCAGAAAATTATTAAATTTTATACAATGTTCGGAGAAGCCAGTGGTATTTTTATTTTGTAAAATTGACTTTTCATGTTCATCAACACGAATGTTTATATTCCTTCCTGTTTGGCCAATATAGGCAGCAGGACATTCGTCGCAAAATATAAACTCCATTGTTTTCTCCGATGTTAGATTTTTCTTTATTATTGACCAAGAATGACTTCAAGTTTCTTTTATTCGTACAAATTGTTTTAACGTTATTTTTAGATAGTCTGTTACAAATTTTGCTACTCAAATTCGGCACATAATTTATTGGGAAGTATTTTTGTTCTTCATTTATAGTTTGCGTGGGGTATATTGAATGCAACAGATACTTTATTCGTTTTCTCCCAAAATTACGTACTATTCCAATCGAGTCGTCGCATAACTAAATTTTCCAGAAGTGGTATTTTTGAACCGAAATCAGTGAAAATTAACAAACAATTTATGAACATATACTAGTTTACCATAGTTTATTTGAAATTTATAATAATAATAATAATGGTGGGGTTCCTACGGCCTCTGCGGCTTCCCACATTTCGACCGCCAACGATCTCTGTCTCGCCAATCTTTCTCCTCTATTGCTCTGTCTTCCATTATCTTCCGGATTTTATCTTCCCATGTCGTTTCTGGTCTTCCACTTCGTCTTCTATGATGGGGTATGTGATCTAATACATTTTTTGGTTATCTTCGTTCCCCCATTCTTTTCACCGTACCATAGTAGTTGTCTGGTTTCAATTTTGTCTACAGTGGAAAACATACTGGCTGCTCTTCTTCGTATTTCTTCGTTTCTCACCCGCTCTCTTCTGGATATTCCGCATGCTCTCCGGATAGATAGATAGTCCATTTCTGTTATTTCAATTTTTCTTTTATCTTTCTGAGTCAGTTTTCAAATTTCTGCCTCATACCTTATTATAGATTCCACAATTGCGTTATATGTTGTCTTCTTTGTTTTTAAGTTTATACTCTTTGACCAAAATAAAGGATTCAACATGCGGGCCACTCTTCTGCCTTGCTCAGCTTTGCTTTCTATATCTCTCTTAAAATTTCCTTCTTCTGCTATTATGGAACCCAAATATTCATATTCTTTGGTTCTCTTTAGGCATCTTATTTCGTATATCACAACAAAAATTCTTCGATAATATAAAAATTATCAATCTTCCAAGGATCTCCTTTGGAAGATTGTTTATTCCGCGACGCGAAATCTGCAATCACTATGAACTGTGAGAGAATGTCAAGTCACCCAGACTCTCTCCAGTGTAGCTTAATATACGCCAGATATCTTCATGTCAGGAAGTATTTATTCTCTAGACGGAATACTGCATTTTCGGTCTGAAGAGTGAATTGTTGGTTATAAATATCTTTGGCAGAAGGCGCTATTGGGATCTGTCATGGAGGCAGAGCTTAGGTAATAACATCAAAACACGGCTTCTCAAAACCAACTTTCAACACGAATTATATGAGAGATTTGAAAGTTTTTTGAGTTTTTCCTATAACAATGTTAATTTCGAGCGAAAGTGTGAAGCTTTATGTAGGTGAAAATTTACTCCAGCGAAAATATAGGCTGGAAAGATCCAAATTCATAAAACAATGTGGGAAAAATGAAGAGAATTCGAGGCCTGGTATCGTGAACTTTACTGCTTTTTGCTTATCTATTTTGATTTGATTTAATTTGAAGTGTAAAATACCTAGTCTAAATCAATTGTATTTGTTTGAGTGATATGAAACTATTAATTCAAGCTTTTTTATGCAGGAAGTTTATAATCGGCCGGTTTGTTACTCCATTATTTCACCTAATCTTCCATTAATTCGTCTTCTTCTAAGATCGGAGGAGACATATTTATCGTACCACATATCACTGTAAAAATTTCTTCTAATAATACCAATGAATTTCCAGGTAACACAGATCCAACCATTTTGAATGTTTTGGCTGCAGCATCTGGAATTTTCATTAATAAAGGGAACTAATTTAAGTTTCAATCATAGGACGTAATTACCTGGAAGAATGTTATTTTTTTTGTAAAATGCAAAAAACACACCTTCATTGTAGGAGTTGTGTGATTCTTTTTCAGTTTGATTTTCCATACCTTCAATAAAACAATCTTTTCCTTTTCTTCAAAATGATTTTCTCTCTATACAAAATATTTGTTTGGCTTCAGAAAGCGATGAAAGCTAATACTTGCATTTGTATATGCTTCAGAATTACAATTTTTCATGCAACAACTCACTCTAGAGTTGCTGATTGTACGTTTTGCAATATTAACACTTTCCATTATACACCTTTTGCGACTTCATTTGTAAGAACTCAAAAACTTGTCATGCAATTGCATATATTGACGTTGGAAATAAAAACTTCATCCATCTGGCCGCCAGAGTTCGCCAGCTGACATGTCAGATCCCAATAGGTTATTACCCATATAGTAGTTCGGCCGGTAAGCTGCACTGAAGAGATCTTATGAGATCGAAACAGATTTATGGAGATCTTGATTCCCGGTGACTTGACATTTTCTATAATTTACTGTTGCATTGTGAATGCAGATTTTGTTCTGTGAAATAAATATAATCAACACCCTTGGAAGATTGTTTGATAATTTTCAAATCATTGAGGAATTTTCTTGTTCATTTCAAGTGATATAATTCTAAGTTGCCTCTTGGAAAATCTTACTTCCAAGAAGAACTCAATAAAGCCGAAGAAGCAATGAGAGCAACATACTGGCAAAAACTTCCAGGTCTGAGGCATGCCAAAGATCTCCTCGGCAAGTTCAACCGAGCAAGATCGAAGACACTGATTAACCTCAGCTAAACTAGTCTGAGGGCAATCACGGGATTTCTAACGGGGCATTGCAGACTCAAAGAACACCTAAGGAAGCTAGAATTAGAGGGGGACAGCACATTGTGCAACATCCAGAAACACCCCACCATATACTGATGGAGTGCTATGCTGTACACTATGAAAGACTGAACACACTGGGATCATACCAGCTGACTGTAGAAGAAATACCACGAATAGACCCCCTTAAAATCCTTGAATTTCTGAAGGTATTGAGGCTTGAGGGGCTCCTGTAAAACGAGAACACCTCGAGAAGCATAAGAAGATGGAGCACAATAGATCTAATAAGGTCGCAGCGCATCGGTCACCATCCACACCTACCAATACCAATACCAAGTTGCCTCAAATGTAAATTGAATATGTAATCATTGAATTGTACTAGGCCGCACAGAAAGACAGGCCAGCATGCGGTGCGTGTGACGTCACAAGACCGGTCCAATTTTTACGTTGGTTTATATGGCGCGCATGGGGTTTTTGTACATTTTTAGGTTGTTTAAAACATAATTTGATATCTTCTGTGGCATAATATATTGGTAAGATGAAAAATGCATGTAATGTAACTTTTAATTTTCCATTTATTAAAAACAAAACATATATTTATCCCAAGTTAAATTGATGAATATAAAAATAAAGTTACCAAGTTTGGCGACTTATAATGTAAATAAAAATAAATTCTATACTAAAACAAAAAACACAGGTATATTTTCCAATATGCATAATACATATAAAAAGCGTTTTGACTAGAAAACAAAAACTAAACATTATATTTAACGAAATAAATACATAAATTCTATCTATATCAAAACAAAAAAAACATAAAATTTTAAAAAAATATATCAAGAACTGAGCAAAAATTGAAGATTACAAGCAAAAACATAGTAAAAATAATAAAACATAAATATTAAAAACAAAACATATTTTTCCCTAGTTGATGAATATAAAAATAAAGTTACCAAGTTTGTTTACTTATAATGTAAATAAAAATAAATTTTATACTAAAACAAAAAAAAACATATAAAATTTTTAAAAATATATCAAGAACTGAGTAAAAATTGCAAGCAAAAACACAGTAAAAATTTTAAAACATACATATTAGAATAAAAAAAATATATTAATATTAATTGCTTGAAAGCTTATCAATTTTCCTTTTTTTTGGGATTTTGCACTAGATGAAATTTCATTTTTTTTGAAAACATCACTTTTTACTTTGGAATAATTATCTAAAAGTATATTTGCAAAAGTGCTTGCGATGTTTTTGCTTAACGAGTCCCAATGACCAACTTTATCACAAGGAATAATTATCTGCTCTATTGACGATAGGCTCAGTTCAATAAGAAAAGCTTTATGAGACTCCAAACGTAAAAACTGTTCTTCAAATCTTTCCCTCAAAAGGACTTGAAATATTGTGTGCATATGTACGATAATATTAACAGAAAACAGCTTATTTTTCTGCTGATTTTTCCCGCTGCAATTTTCTTTCGCTATTCAATTCAATCCGGAAAACTGCATGAAAAAAATACTAAATGAGCAACTTTTTTCGTTAAATTACCGAAACACGAAATTCTTATTGAAAAGAGGTCTCGTAATTATAAGTTATAAAATCCCGTAACTTATATACATAAAAATAATTTTCAAACTGCTCCGAAACTGCATTCTTAACATTACTTTATCTTTAGAAAGACAATTTAAAAATATTAGGCACTGCAGTCTACTTTGCCAGGAATAAATGACCAGAGCTCTGTTATTTCTGTTTCTCGCAATTTTCACGACATTCCAAGTTGATAATTTAATATATAAGTATAGTACCAACTGATAAGGGTAATTAGAACTTAGTTCTCGTGAAGCTTGGAACTTAGAAATACACATCGTTAGCTTCAGGGCTATTTAGCTCGCCTTTAGCACATAATTATATTTAATTGCAGGGTCTACTGCTGATATTACTTCAGTAGTTGAACTTGTTTTCACTGTAAGAGTTGAATAGGCTAAATCAACAATATGACATTAATTGCTCTAAATTGAATCCATTTATAGTATTGAATAGACATACGAAGAATTAATTTCCTTTGAACATTTTCAGAAATGAAAGAAATTTTTAAGTTCCAAGCAGAAAGGTATGAAATGTTTTAAAATAATTTTGTAGGAGGTGAACTAAAAAGTTTACATTGTATAAACATAATTTTCGCATCTTCAAGAATTCGCTAGTATATAATGACAAAATATTATGGTGGCCATTTTAATATAGATGAGCAATATATCAGACACAAACAACGCTTCATTATTTTCGAGTAAAAAATCTTTTTCAAATTTTTTCATTAACACTGTCTACCTTACAAATTATTTTAGATGTAATTTCCATATAAATATCGATAAAGTTGAAAAAATTCATTTAAAAAATTGATGATTAATCAAACCTACCCAGATTTATAATGGAGCTAGTTTGGTGAGTTCTTACGACATGAAATTCTCATTCCTACTTCCAGGGAGAAAGTTAGAACATTCGTTGTCGGCGCACACATGATGGAAAAGCTAGATAGTCTGTTTCGCTCTGCATTCTATATATATATATATATATATATATATATATATATATATATATATATATATATATATATATATATATATATATATATATATATATATATATATATATATATATATAACTTTTTGATAATTATTAGCAATAACAGGCTTGGTGAAAGATTGAAATTTCTTTGACATTTATTGATTTGAAAAAAATTGAAAAGTTAAAAAAGACTACTACAAAAAAATGTTTGAAAAAAAGATAAATAGGGTATCTTTGACTTTTCAAAATCAAAATAATTTGAACCTATTTCAAACATTACGTGGCTAAAAGTTTCTGTGGTTTCCCTTACCATCTAATAATAACAGATTTGAATGTTATATTGGACTGAATAGCACGTAATGAATAACAGAGAACGGCCACAGCCGAAAAAATTTTTGATGAAACATAGTAGTCTTTTTTAACTATTCAAATTTTTTAAATCTATAAATGTCAGAGAAATTTCAATATTTTGAAAGTTTTGAAGTTTTGAAAAAGCCACGAATGTCGTGGCTTTTCAATAAAATCGAGTTTTTTGAGATTCACCAAGCCTGTTATTGCTAATAATTATCAAAAAGTTAAAAATAGTTCACAGGCAACAACAATTCAAATAAATAATTATATGTATATATATATATATATATATATATATATATATATATATATATATATATATATATATATATATGTATATATATATATATATATATATATATATATATATATATATATATATATATATATATATATATATATATATATATATATATACATAGTATATTTGGTCAAATTTCAATGTTTGTGTAGGGTAATTCGGTTACTATAGGAGATACAAAAAAATTAAGGTTGCAATATCGATCTCTTTTTCCGCTGGCTCAAACAAAAACTTGCTATCATCTTTTGTTTCGAGTTATAAAGAAAAATTCGATTTCTCTGTTAATCGCATGTTAATATCTCAATTGTTTGTTATGTTACGAGGTGATAACACAGATATCCTATCGGAAGAAATATGTTCTTCAAAACGAGATCAACAATTTCGCCCGGTTTATCCGCATTCAGCACATTCAATTCTATACACCGCTGATTTTTATATTCGTCTGTTTCGTTTGGCATTAAATAATAGTTTGCTCAAGTTCATCCCACTTGAAAAGAATGTTGAACATATTAAAACTACAAGGCATAAAATGAAAATTTATCTTTGTAAAAAGATTCGATGCTTGATTCACAAGTTTTACATACTCTGCGAAATATTAGAGAGAAATCTCCTTATTACGATTCACAAGGCACTTGTTGAGCCCTAACTAAGATATGAAAACATTATTTGCGGGGATATGATTAGTATTCATTTTCGTCAATTGAAAACTGTGCAGAATTACATTGTAAGGATAAATTTAAAGAAACCCAGACTGTGTCACACAAGTACCATTCAGATTTATATAACATTGGAACATTATAATATATCCTTGCATTGTGTTGTTATGTGCAATCTCATGAAAGCCTTAAGTCCAACTGTATTGCCCATGGCTATATGACTAGGGGTAATATTGAACACAAACTGAATATCCCGGATTCAAGAAGAATTATAAATCGGCACTTTATAACCTATTTGGCTCCTGAATTGTATAATGTAAGTAATTCCTTTTCTTATAAGAAATATAAAAATATCAGTCGCTTCAGTAACTTATTTAAGACTACCTGTTTTCAAATATGGATTTATTTACGGGTATATTTTAGACTTGTATTTTTAGGATGTGTGTATTTTCTGTGATAAAAAAAAACAGAGAAACTCAATTTTATAGACTGCAAGGCTGTGAATACTTAAGTGTCATAATTACATTAAATAAGTACTATGATTAACAACAATTAGATAATTATGCACATACAGGTGTTTTCACCTAGGTGTTTTGTTGCTACTTGGATATGTTTTAAAAATATTTGTAAACCTGTTTCAATGTATTTTGAAAATTGTTTTTGAATAAATTGAATTTGAACTTGAAAATTGAATTCGATCTTAAAATTCTACTTATTTGCAATAAATAAACCACAATGAATCTGTTGGAAAGTTTGGAAATCAACAAGCTTAGGAAAAACCCAGAGTTCCAAATTGTAAATAACCAATTAGACCTCATCTCCTCTCCACTCCTAAATCTTTAAGGGTTAGATAAAAATAGTTTTATCTGATATGTCTACATTACCAAGCTAGATAGTCAAGTACTTAGCGTACGCTGGCTAGTATTTGGGAGGTCTCGGGTTCAAACCCCGGGGCCGACTGGTCTGCCAAGAGTTTTTTCAGAGGTTTCCTCATGGTACTGTAAGTCACTGCTTGCAAACTTATAAGGCGAATGCTGGACCAGTATTAATCCTCTGAACCCTACCCACACTTCCTATGTTCCATAAATATCCCGTCTCACCTATCCTTAATGCACTTGTACATACAAGTGTATCCTCTGATCTGGCTGAAATAGTTAATCCTAAACTCAAGCTACCCACCTCCCTGACACATACTTCAGGGAAGAATGAAACACGTGTTTTTCCTTTTCCATGTCTACATTCACTTTACAATGATGAATAGTGGAAACCGGTTGTAGGTACCTATATTTTGAATACATTGTGTGGAAATTAACGAAAAGCATTTTTATTTCTGTTTATTTGAAATGAATTTCCACAAAATAAATAGTTCATCAATATCACCTATATATTTAGGTGAAAATGCCGCTATTTTTATATATATTATAAATTAACCTAAATTTTAATATCTAGTTTAGTTCTGCCTCTGAAACAGTACCAAATTGCAGCTCATTTGGTTTCATGGGAGATGCTTGAAATGTCAATATGTACCAGAAAAAGTATATATAAGAAACAAGAAATATTTACTTACTAATGGCGGAGGTTGTAGAAATATATCCAGATTTTGATAGATTCGTTCTCCTTCGAAAACCATCTCAGATACAAAATTTCAGCTTATTTAGTTGAATGGAACCCGCTAAAGATGCTCACCGAACCGGAAAAAAAATATGAAAACAAGAAAAAACTACGTACAAATGGCGGCGATTGGATAAGTTTACCTTAATATTGATACCTACTTTTGTTCTGCCTCGAAAGCATTCCCATATACCAAATTTCAGCTAATTTGGTTTGATGGGAAGTCGCCGAGGACGCCATTATGTGGATATATATATATATATATATATATATATATATATATATATATATATATATATATATATATATATATATATATATATGTATATATATATATATATATATTAATATATATATATATATATAGATATATATATATATATATATATATATATATATATATAGATATATATATATATATACATATATATATATATATATATATATATATATATATAAGAGGAGGATAGTCGCTGACTAGTGTAGAGGATAATTTAAAAAAATGAGTGACACCGATTTGTCATTTCGTTCAGAAATTTAATTATAACTTCAAAAATGTATCAACTTTTCTAATTTTTTCAAAAATAGCATAATTTTCAATGTTTCTTATATCGTATTATCAACATCTATGTAATCATTCTCATGATAGATTCTCCCTGACGATGGAATAAACGATTCCGAAAGTTTGGAAAAACTTCAAAGAGTTTCCTTTCACATTGCTGCAGTCCCTACAAATAGTTATCCCCTATATATATATATATATATATATATATATATATATATATATATATATATATATATATATATATATATGTTCAGAAAGAAATCCTGAAAAACTTGGTTCACGGAATGAACCGCGTAAAAGATTTGAAAAATCTCTGACGTTTCGGCTCCTTTTGCGAAGCCATCTTCAGGAGAATTAGAAGGGAAATAATTCAGACTCGTGGCCTCAATCTGCCTACTCCACGAATCGAATTTAGGAGGAATCGGAAACAATACGATTGCGTGGTCTCAACCTGCCTACTCCACTAACCGTATTGCTTCCTGTCAACTCTGAAGTCTCAATCTGCCTACTCTTCAGAGTCAACTGACGGGCCGTTTTTTTTTTTTTTTTTTTGTTAATCGAGGTGAAAACTTCAAAAGCGATACCGGTTGCTAACCCGGCCTGTGTGGGATTCAATAGCTGATATATATATAAATATATATATGCAGTATTGCCTACCCACTAAAAACACCTCTGTTCTTTCGGTTTCCGGGCGTTAGCCTACTAAACCTCCAGTCTCGCACTTAGATTAGGACTCACGTGCTGCGGTCAGCACTAGAACCTGTTCTCTTCCTTGTGTCTATATTTCAAGACCCAAGTGTATGTCTCTCTGCGTCGCGGCGCATTAAAAATGGGGCCGATCGTCGCGTGGCCGTATTTATAGGGGAGGGGGGTGGGTACTCACGCTCATCAGTGCGGAATGCACTCTGATTGGGCGTTACATGGCGACCACTGAGAAGTGGTTTCCATGCTGATGGGAGTCTGTGACTGTCATCTCTGGTGTTCAAACAATTTGGACGTTTTTCTAATTCAATTTTCAAATCTTTTACGCGCTTCATTCCGTGAACCAAGTTTTTCATATATATATATATATATATATATATATATATATATATATATATATATAAATATATATATATATATATATATAGATATATATATATATATATATATATATATATATATATATATATATATATATATATAATCAAATAGTAGGACATTTATTTGAAACTAATCAAACAAACATCCTAGCGGAGCTGGTTATACGAGTTCACGAAACATCGAAATGCCTCCATAAACCTTGGACGGTGTATGTTAGAATTATTAAGTTGTTCATCACAATCAACGGAATCATCTATCTGTAAGATGTGGTTCATTTGTTTCCAACTGGTGGCGCTGTGTCATATTTATATGCCATATAGTCACTGGAAGGAAAATATAAGGCCGTTAGAAATATTTGGTTGGTTATCACTTTCGATGGATAGATGATACTGATGAGCCCCAAATAAGGGCGAAACAGACTGTCTATCATTTCCGTTGATTGTGATGAACAACTTAATTTCTAACATACACCGTCCAAGGTTTATGGAGGCATTTCGATGTTTCGTGAACTCGTATAACCAGCTCCGCTAGGATGTTTGTTCGATTAGTTTCAAATAAATGTCCTAGTGCTTGATTTTATTGCCACGAACGTGTTTCGATAACACGAAGAATCCTGTTTTCTATATATATATATATATATATATATATATATATATATATATATATATATATATATATATATATATATATATATATATATATATATCGCAGTCTTATTGTAAAATCAGTCATATTATAATACGACTAGGCATATTGCAATATGACCGAAATAATCGAGGATCTCATAATTCGACTGATAATGTAGGGCGTATTATAATACGCCTGTTGGTTATTAGGCTTATTGTTCAAAAGAATCTGTACGCGATTGTTCTCAGGATTTGACTGTTTAATATACGTCGTATTATAATACGACTGGTAATGTGCCAGGCAAATTATGGATATCGCTTATAGGATAAAAAAACAAATGGATTTGGATTACTTATTTATACATGGTTCACTTTTTTGGCATTTGCTTGTGCATTTCATATGGGATTTCAAACATAAGCATTTATTATTATGACACTGTGACTTACTTGGTTTGAAAGACTACTTTTTGAACCCCTTACCTTCGAACTTTGAAAATAATCTCAGAGCTTCTCTCAAGGAAATAACTTTATTCTCTGGAATATTGATTACTTCATTATCTCTGCAATCAGTCATTTCATCCCTCGAAAATCATCGATTTAAAAGTCCATGGATGGTGTCAAATTGGTAAACACCATTGGAAACTTTTACGATGGTTCCTATAAGATATTTTTGGGATCGAGAAGTCCTCTATCTACTTTAGGAACTTCGATTGCTACTTTTTGACCTATCTCAAGAGGTTTCAATTTCTTATTACTTATGTTTAGCATTTTTTCTGCAGCTC
Source organism: Cynegetis impunctata (assembly GCA_030704885.1). Taxonomy (NCBI): domain Eukaryota; kingdom Metazoa; phylum Arthropoda; class Insecta; order Coleoptera; family Coccinellidae; genus Cynegetis; species Cynegetis impunctata. The sequence continues at coordinate 606,772 of JARQZK010003613.1, forward strand.
TTTTTAGGCCCACTACAAATTTTTCTCTTTGGTTCTTGACTACTTCTTCATTTTGCACGTCCGTTATGATTTTATTGTGAAATGAGAAGTATCTTCATAATGTTGTCCACATCCTCTACATACATCTTCAGAGATCTTGCGAGACACACGATTAGTCTGACAAGCCGTTAGTCGTATTACAATACGACGAGTATAATCACTCGAGTATTCGCGCGCTTTTGAATTTTGACAATAAGCCTAAGGAGCAGCAGGCGTATTACAATACGCCTTAAATTGTCAGTCAAATTGTGAGATCTTCGATTATTTCGGTCATATTGCAATATGCCTAGTCGTATTGAAAAAGCCTAGGCGTATTATAATATGACTGATTTTACAATAAGACTGCGACATATATATATATATATATATATATATATATATATATATATATATATATATATATATATATATATATATATATATATATATATATATATATAAATAAATATATATATATATATATATGGAAAACAGAATTCTTCGTGTTAACGACACACGTTCGTGGCAATAAAATGAAGTGAACTAGGACATTTATTTGAAACTAATCAAACAAACCTCCTAGCGGAGCTGGTTATAAGAGTTCACGAAGCATCGAAATATCAACATCTACCCCAGACGGTAATTGTTCGAAATGTTAATTTGTTTATCACAATCGATGGACATTGATAGACAGACTGTTTCGCCCTTATCGGGGCTCATCAGTATCATCCATCCACCAAGAGTGATAACGAAACCAACATTTCAAACGGTCATACATATTTCTTCTAGTAACTCCATGACATATAAATATGACACAGCGCCACCAGTCGGAAACAATTGAACCACATCTTTCAGAATAGAAGAAAACATTTCGGCAACGAAACTCTTACGTCCTGACACCCGAAGGTGGTTACTATAATCGCTAAGCAAGAGTAAAGTTGATACATCCATTTTGATGTAATTCAACATTCACCCGCCGCAAGTAACAAGCGCTCCAATTTTATACCTTTTACAGGTAGCAATGAATGGAAAACAGAATTCTTCGTGTTAACGACACACGTTCGTGGCAATAAAATGAAGTGAACTCGGACATTTATTTGAAACTAATCAAACAAACCTCCTAGCGGAGCTGGTTATAAGAGTTCACGAAGCATCGAAATATCAACATCTACCCCAGACGGTAATTGTTCGAAATGTTAATTTGTTTATCACAATCGATGGAAATTGATAGACAGACTGTTTCCGACTGGTGGCGCTGTGTCATATTTATATGTCATGGAGTTACTAGAAGAAATATGTATGACCGTTTGAAATGTTGGTTTGGTTATCACTCCCGGTGGATGGATGATACTGATGAGCCCCGATAAGGGCGAAACAGTCTGTCTATCAATTTCCACCGATTGTGATAAACAAATTAACATTTCGAACAATTACCGTCTGGGGTAGATGTTGATATTTCGATGCTTCGTGAACTCTTATAACCAGCTCCACTAGGAGGTTTGTTTGATTAGTTTCAAATAAATGTCTAGTTCACTTCATATATATATATATATATATATATATATATATATATATATATATATATATATATATATATATATATATACATATAATTATGTTTTCTTTCTCGGTACCAGACATCAAAAAAAATTCGAAACTTTTGGATCAGAAGGTCTGAAACGGATTTTAAATCTACTCCCGCACCTCACATTTGGTTTTCTAGAAACGAAAATACGACTAAAATTCTCGAATATAACGAGTAAGGCATATATGCTACTTTGATACTTTGATCAACCTGATAAGTAAAAATATTTCAACTATTTTTTTCTATACTTTGTTAAAATCCGATGTTTATGCGCTCATTCTTTGATTTGAAGATTCATTTTTCACATTACCTAAAGTGAACAAGGAAAATTCTTTTATAATTTAAGAACTATCAAACAACTTTCCAAGGAAGCTGGTTATACGTATTCACAATCCAACGGTGAATTATAGAATTGCGTTGCGGAATACGTATACCCAGCTTCCTTGGAAAGCTTTCCTTGTTCACTTTATGTAATGTATGAAATTGACCATGGTCAACAAGTATGTTTTTCATGATTTGATTATTCATTTTTTAATTGTATCTGTTATTGACAGATGCACTACCAATTTCACAATAATCGAATAAAATCTTTCTCTTTTCAGATGCAGCTACGATTATCTGGAAATTCTCGAAACGGGCGTTGATTTTTCCCAACCTTCCGGTTCGAGGAATCGAAGTCTTGCACGGCGCCTCTGTGGTGATTGGAGTGCAAAGTTGAAGCTGCTTCGTTACGTCAGCACCACGTCCAAATTAATACTGAAATTCAGTTCCGATTACTCTCACCATTTCGGAGGATACAAAGCGAGAGTTTCAATGGAAAATGGTTAGTTTTTTAACAAATATTTATATTTTATATATAGATATCTAGAGATGAACCCAAATTTAACAACTCAGGCAGTCAACGACACAATGTCTGTCTTAAACTTATGTTTGAAACAAAGTTATTTCAAATTCAATGATATATTGTACAAACAAGAAGACGGATTGTCCATGGGATCACCGTTATCGCCTTTGTTGAGTGAAATTTTCATGAATAACTTAGAAGAAAAAAATTTCAATTCTGATAATAATTCAATTACTAACGTTTCATTATGGAGGTGTTATGTAGATGATATTTTTTGTATTTGGACAGGTACAGATAGGCAGTTAGATAATTTTTTAAAATATATAAACACATTCTACAAATCGATTCAACTTACAAAAGAAGTAGAAAACGAAAATGGTACCTTGAATTTCTTAGACGTTCAGATTGCTAGGAATTTGAATTCTCTTACTTTCAACATTTATAGAAAACCAACCTTCACAGATACTTAAATTCACAGCGACAGTAACCAACACATTAAAATAAAACTCAGTACTTTTCATTCGTTCATACATAGGTTGTTCACTATTCCATTATCGGAAACAAATTTTTAAACCGAAGTTAATACAATTGAATTATTATCCACCAATAACGGTTACAATGAAAGTCTTATAGATAAGCTCATTGGGAAAAAAACGAATAAAGAATCTGTTGAATTCAATATCCCCCACGCAAACTATTAATAAATAACAGAAATACTTCCCAATAAATTATGTGCCGAATTTGAGTAGCAAAGTTTGTAACAGGCTATCGAAAAATAACGTGAAAACAATTTGTACAAATAAAAGAAACTTGAAGTCATTCTTGCTCAATGATAAAGAAAAATCTGACATCGAAGAAAACAATGGTGTTTACAAAATATTTTGCGACGAATGTCCTGCTTTCTATATTGGACAAACAGGAAGAAATATAGACATTCGTGTTGAAGAACATAAAAAGTCAATTTTACAAAATAAAAATACCACTGGCTTCTCCAAACATTGTATAAAATCTAATCATTTCCTGGATTTCAACAAAATCAAATTATTGCATTCAGGCAACAAAGAGAAGCGCCTTGACCTTCTTGAAATTCTTGAAATAAGTTCCGCCCATAATAGTAAATTACCCATTGTAAACGAACAGATTGATTTTCAGGTATCACCTTTGCTTTTGTCTGTTTTATAAAATAAGATGTAATACTCTCTTGTAGTCAGTCTTGATAATGAGTTCATAACTCGAAACATGTCGACTAACATTTACTGCTAAATCTAGTATCTAAATATTTTTATTTAGTGAAACTTAAGCCAAGTGTGTTATATTTTGAAGTTTAAACTTTATGCTTTATATATATATATATATATATATATATATATATATATATATATATATATATATATATATATATATATTTATATATATATTATGTATTGATAAACTATGTTATATACGCTATATAGGTAAATATATAGCCATGTTGGACCTCATTAATGATATTTCTGCGGCGACTGATATGAAAAATGCTGTGGTAACACTCAATTATTCCCATGCATTTCAGAAAATCAATTCTCCAGTGTGCGATACTAAAATTTTTTTGGTTCAGTTCACCGGCGGTTCGGTCTTCGAAGCCCATCTTGGGAGAAGATATATAAGCATTGTATCCAATTGAATGGAAAAAGATCTCGTTTTTGTAATGAAGTGTCTGGTGTGCCGCAGGAATCGGTTCTGGCGCCTTTCTTGTATTCATTTATACTGATGATTTTCCTGATTATGTGATGTATTCGAGAGTGTATTAATTCGCTGATTACATTCAGATAGAAAACATATTTAATGTGAAATATTCTTGTAGTGCCAGTCGCATGCTTCAGGGGAATATTGATGAGATCATTAAACTTCACCGAAGAATCATGACTTGTGTATTGATTTTGCTACTCTAAAGGTGCTTTATAACTGATATGCTTAATATTGCAATTAATTATTTTACTTCACGTCCCCTGAATATGTCAAAGATTCAAAGAAATTTAACGGATCACTTCAAAACTTTGGTACAGACAACTTATCTCAGGTTGAGTGCTTCATATTCGAGCCGGTTCATCCTGACCTTTAAATCACCAAAAAAGCTGAGTGAATCGTTGGTCATTTCAGTACTCGACTATTCTGATATACTCTATTTTCTCCATCATAACTATCTAACGAAAAACAGAATTCAGATTACACAGAATACTTGTACAAGGTTTGTTTTCAATTCAAAGAAGCTTCAACCTTCAATAAAGAATGAATTCCCATATCAAAAAGGCATTTATTGGTTTAAAAACGAAAACGGTCAAAGACCTGAAGTTTATCATCGAGGAGAAGATAATCTGAGAACTCTCGAGGGCAAACACCACGTGAAAGTGACATCCACCCTTAAAAACTTTAATGAAATGAGGGGTCGCGTGGTATCTGTATTGGAAGAAGGGGGCCCTTTCTTGAGTGACCAGTTACTCAAGTTGTCACCCTTGTTTTTTTAGGGGGTAACTGATGACAAAAGTTTACGCGGCTCAAGAGGAGAGTCTTAACGTCAAGGAATTATAGATAAGTGCACGCTGATAACACCTGAAATATTATAAAATGTCCGACAATGTTTTGAACAGAACCTGCATTCTTGCATCGAAAAAGGCGGTAATTAAATTGAATCTTCAATTGAATAGTTGTTCGTATGGATATTAAAATTTTCAATAATGAAACAGCTTTAAAAAGAGGCTTTTATAATAATGTTGAGTATTCAAAATCTCCCACTTATTAAAATGAAGGTGTGTTGGTTTGTTCAATTATGCACTGTTCCATTAGATAGTTATTACATCGATAATTGAAATGTCATTCCAATTATCATGATTAATAATGTTCAGCCAAGTAATTAGCGGTAATTCAGCGTCCGGTATTAGTAATTACATTATTTTCAATAATAGTGAATTTTCCTTTAATCAACACACGATAATTCAAATGAATGAGATGAAAATATATTTCTGTATTTATAAAGCAGATGTATTCGAAAACCTTTTGAAATTGTTATCGAGTAAATGGCCGATTTTTTAATTACCTGAGCAAAAATATATTTTCATGTTCCTCTCGGTAAACTGTTTCCATCAATGTATCTGAATAGAGCGAGCTTATTTCAGGCATCTATTGAATGAATCTTCGAATAAAAACGAACGATATAAAATCGAATCGTACAAACAACAAACCTGAACACGAAAATCGTATAGAGCAAAGGGAAAGCAACCTGAAATAATCTTTATTTTTCACTTGTATATTATTTGTTGATTTTACTAAGATACAGTTGCTATAAATACACTCATTGTGCCCTAGGGCGTAATGAGCGGGCATAATGGATCATAACGCTCGCTAATTGTACGAGGAGAAATGAAGCAGCTTTCATTGTTCCTTGTCGTATACGACTCTGGATTTCTCCGGCAATGAATTATTCGCAGCTTTGGCTGCATTTTCTATGATATTCTTGGGTAAATTCATTTTCATTTCCATCGTTTCTATCAGACTACATAAAGAAAGCAGCAATGACATTCACTAAATATGATGACAAAAATATTCACAAACGTCAAAATATCAACAAATGACATGTCTACTATGAGAAGGAAAATGAAAAGTACAGGAGCAATGAACCGATTTTAAAATCGATTTTTCATTATAATAAAATAATTTTTCGTGAAAAATGAAATCTTGTATGCACCACATGCGTTACTAGATCCTAACGCCCATCGTGCGTTAGGATTTATATAACGCACTTGGTACATAAACAAATATTTCATCATTTCTTGAAATATAATATATTAACGCTAAATTAATTCAAATCATTCTGAATTTTTTTAGCAAGTTACGTATTTTGTTAACTAAGCGTTAACTGTTTAATAAAGTCGGTTTTCCAACTCAAATAGCCTGATAAAAACGAAAATATATATATATATATATATATATATATATATATATATATATATATATATATATATATATATATATATGTATATATTGAAAATGGATATTCATTTGCGCTAAACAGGAGCAGCATATATGAGAAATATAGTAATACGCTGGGAAAGTCATTTGAAAACACCCAACGGAGTTTCATAACGATATGGAATTCCCATTCATCCTTTAAGAGAGAGTGCTAGAAAATTCAACATCGTTGCCACAAACGATGGTAACACTAGATAGTAATCCAACGACATCGAATCCACATAACCGTGTAATAGTTTATCAGAAGTGCAATAATGATATGCAGCAAATCACAGCGCCATCAATCGAAAATCAGAAGGTATCTGACTCTAGTCAGATACCTGTTTGTTTTTTATGGCCCAGATTGAGATACTAAGTCAGTTTCCGATGTATGGCGCTATGATTTGCTAGTATGTCGTTAATACTCTTCTTAGAAACTATTAGGAAGTTATGTGGATTCGATATTGTTGCCCATTCAGTTGATAGACTGTCAGTTTTCAACGTGTGTGGCGCTGATGTCGAATTTTCTAACATTCTGTCTTGAACTAATATATATTGATTTTCTATACAGAACAAAAGTTATTCTCGTGAAAAATATGTATTCGTACATTGTTTGTCTTTTTCCATTGGAATATTCATCGTTTCCTGAACATTGGTTTGCTTTAAGTTTATTTTCCAGTTATAAATTCTAAAGCTGTAAGGTATGTATTCAAATAATTGACGTGACATTTTCACCGTACATTATAGCCCAATCAAACTACAGAACGCAATACCTAGTTCAGTGGTTAAACACGAAAGGGGTGTTCCAACCCCGCCTATGGTCGGTGATAAAACGTTTTCCCAAACCCACATTATTCAACATGTTGGAAATTAAACCGGCGGTAAAACTAACATAAGGAGAATCTGACTCGAATTGGGGTACTCAAATATAATTTCAGCTTATGCCTAACCATGTTTTTGTTTCAATATGGAACTACCATAATTGGATTCATGTTTTACAGGACGGTAACGTGAATTTCTGATTAAACCAATTCGTTTTACTCTGTTTGAATAATTTAATGGCATCGACTCCATAGAATCAAGCAAAAAACGCGTGAGCAGCTGAGCTCCTTCACTAAGGTCTCTCTTTTCGCGCGATGTGCATTTGGTCGAGATGCGGTTATAACGGAATTAACTTTGGTTTGAAACAACACGCTTTAAAGATACACCAAAATAAATAATAATTTATTTGATTCAAAAAAGAACTCGGGAAATGTAGTACATACTGAAGAACTCCAATAGCAAACCGTAATGAAAATTAGAGAATAATTTGTTTTATTCTAACAGAAAAAACTTCGCGAAGTACATCACGTACTGATTGCGATTCGAACGGAATAGCTAAACCCACAAAGAAACGTATTTCAACATGAACTCAATCAGAGCTTTGACGAGCACTGAAGAATAGTGCTTCGAGCACTAAGCGCTAAGCACTTGAAAAAAAAGGCTCCCGGTCTCGAGCACTAAGCACTTATTTTCAAAAAAGGCTTGCGATTACTAAGCACTTTGTGAAAGTAATTTGACATTTCGAGCACTAAGCCCTAAGTACTCTTTTAGGAATTGTTGAAATTGAGTTTATTTTAATCGGTAAAGAAATTGTAAGCTGGCATATGACTATGAGATCATTGACGGGTGAGAAGAGATGCACAGGGTGTTACATATTCGATGCTCACTATGAGCTGGTACAGAACTATACAGGGTGTTTCATTGGTAAATGAACATACCTACGACAACCTGAGCTACAGCTATCCTAGGCGAGTCCAAAAAATCGATATATGATAGGTCTAATCAATTCCATAACCGAGTTTATGCACCAAAAATTTCAATTCCTCATAACTTTTGAACCAACCAGCATAGTCGGTTGATATTTGAAACGTATAATTCACTTCCACAGTTCGACCGATTTATATTTAAATTTCCAGAAAATTCCAGGTCCGCATTTGAAAATTATGGGACTTCCTCCAATGGACATTCAACACCCTGTATATAAAAATTTTGGGATTTGATTGAGATATTTGAAAAGAGCAGAAACTTTTCAATGGGGTTCAGTAGATTTCATTGTCCCGCACGCCATTTTGCTCGAAAAGAGGTTCAGGGAAAGATCCAATTGAATATTGGAATTCCACTAAATTCTCAGAAAAATCGTACATTTTACGGAGGGGGACTTACGTCCCTCGGGATTGAAATCTGTTGCCCTCTGTAGTTAGCATCCTTATAACTACCTTGATACATAAATAACTATAAGCATAGGCATTATCACACGCCACTTTTGATCAATTTCATAAAGATCATAGATACATTTAAATTTAAATAATACAGAAACAAGATATGCTTCTGTAATCTGTGACCTACGAACATTGATATTAGCTAAATGACACAGATATTATTGAAAATAGGATAAAAAGGGACCTGTGTAGAATCTTAGTATTAGTATAAAAAATTTTGGAAAGCACAGAGTATTGAAAGATTCATTATTTCATATTAAAAATCCCATGCTTATTATTCATATTTTATCAGAATATAGGCACTGAAAAAACTATGCGATTTAGATAGTTGAGTTCCATGCCCATAAAAAAATCCAAAATTTTCATTCAATGTATTGACTACATACAAGTAACATATAAGTATTGGTGTACAACTCACCAAATAAAAAAAAAATCAGACATCTCCATTAGCTTTTAATGAAACTGAGTTTTCGAAGTTCCTGTCACTCAGAGCATGACGTCTTGGTGCATTTACTATAGACGCAAATGAAAACAGTCTTTCAACAGGAGCACTTGATGGAAGGAGTGTGTTGTATTTTATAAATCATTTTTTTATTGACTTGACACTAACGTGAGATGTTTATCACTGGAATGATATCAACACACGATCATAGCGCCGCCGCATACGCATATTCGTGTTACGACAAGTTTGGCTCAGGGCTTAGTGCTTAGTAATCCGCAGAAGTGCTTGGGAGCACTTCAGTGCTCGGAGCACTTTTGGGATTACTAAGCACAAAGCCTTTTGATGAAGGACTTCAATTACTAAGCCCTAAGCACTGCTTTTGAAAATGGCTCTGAAGCACAGTGCTCGGGAGCACAAAAGGGCTCCGAGTGCTTTCACGAGCACAAAGCACAATGCTTTGGCACAGCTCTGAACTCAATCAACGTACCAAATTTCAATCCTTTAACTTAATCTGCAGAAGCTGTGGAGTCGCGCAGCTTTTTAAAATTCACTAGAACACAAAAAATTTCTAAGTAAAAATGATGGCCAAATGCAGCTCATTCGATGAGATGGGAGCCGCTGTAGATGCCAATATGTACAGGTAAAAGAAAAAATATGTATATATATCTGAGATTGAATTCTCGCACATCACTTGGTGAAACATCATAAAGAATAAAGTATAAACTTTAAAATAAAATACACTTGGCTTATGTTTCATATGTTGTATATGAAAATATTTAGATACTGTAATTACTAACGTTACATTATGGAGGCGTTATGTAGATGATATTTTTTGTATTTGGACCGGTACAGATAGGCAGTTAGATAATTTTCTTAAATATATAAATACTTTTTACAACTCGATTCAATTTACAAAAGAAGTAGAAAACGAAAACGGTACCTTGAATTTCATAGACATTCAGATTGCTAGGAATTTGAATTCTCTTACTTTCAACATTTATAGAAAACCTCAGTGCTTTTCATTCGTTCATACATAGGTTGTTCACGATTTCATTATCGGAAACAAAGGACCCCGCACATTTAGTTAGAAAAAATGACGACAGCTAAATTCGCTAATTTTTGGATATATTATAGATACTGGCCAGCTATGAAACATATCAATTTTAAATTCTGTTCTCACGACTGGTTTGGGATATAGAGTGGTCCAAATGTCAATGTCTCGATAAACCATCTTTACAATTTTAGAAAATGCTGTTAACATACAGACTTTCTGTGAAATGCGATAACCTCAGTGGAAAGCTATGGCTTAACGATAGTCACTCATATAACTCAAAATTGAGTCCGACATATACAGGCTGTTTACTCGATGGGTTTGTGTACACGGTCTCAACTTCGACTATTATGTTTCAAAAGGCTTTATTTTTTAGTTCATAATAACAAAGGATACTCCAAATAGTAGACGGAAAGTGCAACTGTCTACCATGTACAGTTTGGAAAGAAGGATGCTCTAATTTGACATCACCGAATTTTTCTTCTTTATATTTTGTACAGGGATTATTTGTGAGGTACTGGAAAAATAAATGAGTTCATTGCCAAATCGAATAGTTAAAAAACAGGCCACATTCAAGTTAAAACTAAAGTTCATATACCGTATGTTCGTTTCCTAATGTCGAAAAATGAGAGTGTATCTAATGATTCTAATGGGACTGATGGGATTTCAACGAGACAAGTAAGAATAGTATATTCAGTTTGTATTGTTCAGGGTGGTTTGGAATCGCTTCTTCCAGATCCATAGACTCACATTTCATGATACAGGTACAGTGAAATACGTTCTTTGACCAAAAGTCTAGTACCTATCCTGAATAAATAATTATTTTCACATTTGAATATCAATTGAAATCGCGTTGTTTACCGAATCTATAATTTTAGTAAAAGAATATTTCACGTGCGGGAGCATACCAGAATAACCAAGGTACTACAACACCATTGCCACATGAGCACATGTTCCGAGTGTTCTTGGACCTGATTTACAGGTACAAGTACAGTAGATTTACAGGTACAGATTTACAGGTACAGTTACAGGTACATATTTACAGGTACAGTAGTAGTCGACACCGACTCTCGGTCTTCATTAATTTGAATCCATAGCTGATACTTTGTAACATTTTTACATCTCGAAAATAGTCTCAACCTAACAAGGTTAATATCGAGATGAGCTTCATCAATTTCTAAATTAATATCTTGATCACTTCAAGATGAAAAATAATTAATACATTTTTATCTACGAGGTATGCCTGTAAAATGAACATACGGTATAAAAACGTCAGTTTCAACATGATATGTACTTTTTATAGACTATTCGACTTACTTACTCTCCAGTACCTCACAAATAAAAAGTTTTCAAGTAATAAAAAAAAAATTCTGTGATTTTAACTTTTGGACCACTTTTTTTTTTCTAAACTATACATGTTAGGAAGCTGTATTTTGTTTCACTGTTTTAGATATCGTTTATTATCAATGAGGCTAAAAATAGAGTTTTTTGGCATAAAACTGTCGAAGTTGAAGCCGCATACACCAACTCATCTAGTAAACAGCCTGTATATGCCGGTTTCATTTTCAAAGTATTTGGCTGGCTTCCTTTAACAAACGGTTTTTCAGTGAAGTTATCATATTCCAGTAAAAATTTGTATGTTAACATCATTTTCTGAAATTATGAATATGATTTTTTTGGACATATATATTTGGACCACTCTATATCCTAAACCAGTCGTGGGAACAGAATTTAAAATTGATATATTGTGTAGGTAGCCAGTATCTATAATATATCCAAAAATTAGCGAATTTAGCTGTCGTTATTTTTTCTAACTAAATGTGCGGGGCCCTTTACAAACCGAAGTTAATACAATTAAATTATAAGCCACCAATAACGGTTACAATGAAAGTGTTATCGATAAGCTCATTGGGAAAAAACGAATACAGTATCTGTTGCATCCAATATACACCACGCAAACTATTGATGGAAAAAATAAATACTTCCCAATAAATTATGTGCCGAATTTGAGTAGCAAAATTTGTAACAGACTATTGAAAAATAACGTTAAAACAATTTATACAAATAAAAGAAACTTGAAGTCGTTATTGGTCAATAATAAAGAAAAATCTAACATCGGAGGAAACAGTGGTGTTTACAAAATATTTAGAGACGAATGTCCCTGCTTTCTATATTGTACAAACAGGAAGGAATTTAAACATTCGTGTTGAAGAACATAAAAAGTCAATTTTCATTGTGACGATTAGCATGGGCAGACAGACAAATGATAAAATTTTAGTAAAACTGTTTATGAACAAATGAAATTACGAGTCAAAAAAACGAGTTTTCTTCGAAATGACTGATTAAAATAGAAATCTTTTTCTCTATATATCTTCATGTTATAATTTCAGAAAATCGCTCATAAAGATGTTGGCTACAACAATTTCAAAAACTATTTTATATTCACATTATCAATAAGTTTGGTGTTATTAATTTCATGTATGATATGGAATGATTCTTTCAATTTTGTGAATTGGTTGTGAAATTTTAACTTCTATTGATTCTCTGAAGATAGGTGTTTTGCTTTCTAACTCATTGCTTTTCTTGAAAGTTAGGCATTAGAATCGGTGGAGAGCGCTCTATTTATAGTTCTCTTAATGCATCTTTTATAATATTGCTGAAAAACTGATCTTTTGTCCAGAGAAATTTAATAGAATTCAATAAAAGCATGACACAGCCGATCGAGTTCAAGGTTATTCAGATAAAAATTGGAGTATCGCGTGTTTACGTGGAAAAGTATTATTTGCCTTTCTATGAATTTTGGCGTTTCTACACACCATCACAGCGATAATGATCATCAAATAATTTTCATTTGAAACCTAGTTCCACGTGATCAGATAACTTGGACACAAAATGTAAAAAATAAAGTTTCAAATTAGTTTATTAATCACATAATCAGTCATTGAATATCAGGCTTTCAAAATAATAGAGTAATTTTCAAGACTATCACTGAAAAACACCACAATTCAAAATCGATCAGATGAAAGTCTACTTATAACTTTAATCACAAAATACTAAAAAATGACCCGAACACTGAATTTTAAAAAGAAGTAAAATAAGTGGGTATTCGAAAATTCTAATATTTTGATACAAAATAAAGATGATTATCAACTGATTACTTCAATAACTGAGATTGAATTCTCGCACATCACTTGGTGAAAAATCGTAAAGAATAAACTTTAAACTTTCAAATAAATCACACTTTGCTTAAGTTCCACTACCTATATGAAAATATTTAGATACTGTATGTAGCAGTAAATGATAGTCGACATGTTTCAAGTTATGAACTCATTATCAAGACTGACTACAGGAGAATATTACATCTTGTTTCAAAAAACAGACAATAGCAAAGGTGATACCTGAAAATCAATTTGTTCGTTTACAGGGAGTAATTTACTATTATGGGCGGAACTTCTTTCGAGAATTTCAAGAAGGTCAAGGCGCTTTTCTTTGTTACCTGAATGCAATAATTGGGTTTTGTTGAAATCCATGAAAAGATTAAATTTTATACAATGTTCGGAGAAGCCAGTGGTATTTTTATTTTGTAAAATTGACTTTTTATATTCTTCAACACGAATGTTTATATTCCTTCCTGTTTGTCCAATATAGAAAGCAGGACATTCGTCGCAAAATATTTTGTGAAAACCACTGTTTTCTCCGATGTTAGATCATTGACCAAGAATGACTAAAAGTTTCTTGTATTTGTACAAATTGTTTTAACATTATTTTTCGATAGTCTGTCACAAATTTTGCTACTCAAATTCGGCACATAATTTATTGGGAAGTATTTTTGTTCTTCATTAATAGTTTGCGTGGGGTATATTGAATGCAACAGATTCTTTATTCGTTTTATCCTAATGAGCTTATCGATAAGACTTTCATTGTTACCGTTATTGGTGGCTAATAATTCAATTGTATTAACTTCTCTTCGAAAATTTGTTTCCGATAATGGAATAGTGAACAACCTATGTATGAACGAATGAAAAAAAGAGTTTTATTTTAATGTGTTGGTTACTGTCGCTGTGAATTGAAGTATCTGTGAAGGTTGGTTTTCTATAAATTTTGAAAGTAAGAGAATTCAAATTCCTAGCAATCTGAGCATCTAACAAATTTGAAGTACCGTTTTTGTTTTCTACTTCTTTTGTAAATTGAATCGAGTTGTAAAAAGTGTTTATATATTTAAAAAAATTATCTAACCGCCTATCTGTACCGGTTCAAATACAAAAAATGTCATCTACATACCGCATCTATAAAGAAAAGCTAGTAATTAAATTATTATCAGGATTGAATATTTTTTCTTCTAAATTATTCATGAAAATTTCACTCAACAAAGGCGATAACGGTGATCCCATGGGCAATCCGTATTCTTGTTTGTATAATATATAATTAAATTTGAAATAACTATGTTTCAATCATAAGTTTAGGGCAGATATTGTTTAAATAGTTGATGGAATCCGTCGTTACTACGTGATAATTTGACATGATGAACAAAACTAAATTTGAATTTACTACGTTTATTACCTCAAAATATTTTGAAAAATATAACACTGAGATTGCAATTTCGGTCACTAGACCATCATCGGGCAGATTGAGTTAAGAACTGAATACAGAATAATTATAGATTTGCGCTTACGGGTGGGAAAGGATTATTGCAGGTACCTAAATAGACAAAGTTGCTAATGTCATACCTAAATGTAATATTAAAATTGCTTTCAAACCTAAGACAAAACTCTTAGGATTTTTATTCAATGCCAAAGATATCACTTCAAAATTTGAAAGTTCAGGAGTTTATAAGTTGATTTGTCCTGTATGTAAAGGAGTATATATAGGTCAGACTGGTCGATCGTTCAAGACAAGATTTAAAGAACACCAACAATCTTTTTTGAAAAATAAAACGGATTCAACGTTTTCAAATCATTGCCGTGAAAATCACCACCCATTTCCACAAATAGATAATTTTCAAATCATGCACAAATTACCGAAAGGAACCAAACTTACTTACTTAGAATCATTAGAAATTTTTAAACTCAATAATAATGCAAAAGATATCTTGCTGAACGACCAGATTGACTTGATATATTCTCCTATATTTAGTGTATTCAAACAATAACGACTTTTCTAAGAACATTGTATTGTACCAATTTGAGAAATTCACTCGATTAGCCCTTCTTGAAATATGTTCCTCTTGTCTATTTAGGTACCTGCAATAATCCTTTCCCACCCGTAAGCGCAAATCTATAATTATTCTGTATTCAGTTCTTAACTCAATCTGCCCTATGATGGTCTAGTGACCGAAATTGCAATCGCAGTGGTATATTTTTCAAAATATTTTGTGATAATAAACGTAGTAAATTCAAATTAAGTTTTGTTCATCAGATATTGTTTTGTTGACTGCCTGAGTTGTTAAATTTGGGTTCAACTCTAGATATCGCCTAACAATATTCTTGAGTTGGCGTGAAAGGAAATAAGTTGATAACGTCAAATGAAAATAATTGAGCATTTAAAGAAATCTTGATATTCTTTAGATGATTAACTAACTGAATAGAATTTTTAATGCTGTACTCTGGATTGAATTGAATTGAGGTGGGTAATTTCTTATTCAAATACTGATATAATTTATACGCAGGAGCGTTAATATAAGAGACGATTGGACGCATTAAGCTATCAATTTTATGAGAGTTTCAATTTTACAAAATAAAAATACCACTGGCTTCTACGAACATTGTATAAAATTCAATCATTTCCTGGATTTCAACTAAACGCAATTGTTGCATTCAGGTAGCAAAGGAAGGCGCCTTCTTGGAATTCTCGAAATAAGTTCCGCCCATAATAGTAAATTAACCCTTGTAAACGAACAAATTGATTTTCAGGTATCACCTTTGCTATTATCTGCTTTATAAAATAAGAATAATACTCTCCTGTAATCAGTCTTGATAATGAGTTCATAACTCGAAACATGTCGACTATCCTTTACTGGTAAATCCAGTATCTAAATATTTGTATATAGTGTAACTTAAGGCAAGTGTGTTTTATTTTAAAGTTTAAACTTTATTGATTACTTCAAATAGAAGTGAAGTTATGTTGTAACTTCTTGTTAATCTGAATAAACCAGATAACATGTCTTGGGACGTTGTAAATCTTTTCTTAAATACACCGAATAATCCATCAAAATTAATTAATATTCATCAATTACAACCCGGTTGGTCCATTAATAGAATCAAATATTCTTTATTTCTTAGAATTATGTCTCAAATGAAATTACTTCAGATTTAAATGATTTATAGCAGCAGAAATAGGTTAATTATCAGTAATCAGCTAAGCCCATTGTTGGCAGAAATACTCATGGATAATCTAGAACATACTGTCCGTGGCCATCCTTCAACTTGAAGTGCTTTTTATTAATATAGATATGTTCACGATATAATTTGCTGTTTTAGTGGAATCCTCAGACAGCTCGACAGAGCATTAAATTTAGAAATGAAAAAAGATAACTTCATCAATTTTCAAGATTTGACGAACAGGAAATTCAACAACAAACATAGTTTTTCAATTGGTTACAAAACATCACACACTGATAGCATATACATAATAGTTTCATTCAACCCTTTCAACATACAATGGCAAAAGTTTTGATCATTAATTTGTGCAGAATTACAGTATCACAATTTTTCGAAGAACGATTGTAAACCGAGTTCAGACTAATTGATTTCCAAAAATATGGAATGTTCAGAAATTCTAACAGTTCATAAATCTCCTGAATCTTTCCACAATGGTTGATACCTTGTGAAGTTACATACAAACAATGGTTACAAGAGGCGAAGTCTAGCTAAAGCTACTCTACTCAACCTCATGTTTACAAATATTGATAAAATACATAAATAATATTCACAAAACACTTACAGAGGTAAAACAATTACTAAAATTTACATCACATAACAAAAAGTAGTGCCTGATGATCAATACTAGATTAGCTTTACAAAAAAAAAAACATATTCTAGCATTACCTACTGATTTTGTATCAAAATTTTCTTATCAATCCGCTCTAAGAAAAAGAGATTTCCTCTTAAATTTATAGAAATACTATTAAAAACGAACACTGCATTACCACGAAGTATTGATTTGGTCCTCAAATAAATAGGATTTTACGTCCAAATAGAACCAAATAGAACCAAAGCCACGAGGTGATATATATACTTTTTTACTTGATACTCATATGATGATCATATTTTGTTATTCTGAAGACAAATCGACAACAACTATTTCGAATCTTTTGCATTCTAAATTTAGTAACTTGGTCTTAGCAAGGATCAAACACCAAAATCCCATAATTAAGAATTGATATACCCATAGTTTCACAGAGCAGTCTGCGCAATTCAGAGTTCAAAGTTTCTCTACTTCTATATAACTGACGCAAAACTAAATAAGAGTTTTTTACTAAAAAGATAATTCCTAAATTTTTGCCATTGTTTACTGTTTTTAATGGTTCGTTATTGATGACTAGTTTAAAATTTCCTTGGACAGTGGCTTTGGAATTATAAGAACAATATAGCAGTGAACTACATTTTTTAGCATTAAGTTTGGGAATATGATTAGCTGAATAAATACGAATTATTAATTCATGTTCTTTTTTCAGCTGTTCGATGTGCCGATGACCGCCATCAAATTTTCAACAACTCATGTTACCTTTTCGTCAGTTACCCAGAAGTGACTTGGACTACAGCACAACATATTTGTTCGGGGATTAAATCAAACCTAGCTTCAATCTTGTCTCCAGATGAAGAACGATTCATAATCACCAATCTCAGAAAAACACCAGAGTATCGAACGAGCGCCCTCTACTGGCTAGGTGGAAGATTAAATAAGACATTGGGGTTTCATTGGATCGATAATAATCCGGTGAAATATTTAGGTTGGTTACCTGGTGAAGATCCTTTAGAAAATCTTAAAAAAGGTAACGAAACATCTAAATGTTTGTCGGTACAATGGACGCCTTCTCCGACACCAATGTTACCTAGTGGTCTATATTGGAAATCTAAAAGATGCAATACTGTAGGAGGGTATGTTTGTAAGAGAGCTAATATTGAACCTGGTGAACATCTGAACTTCAACAGAAGTATAAATGGAACGGGAGGAACATTAGTTTCTCCCAATTTTCCTGGCAATTACTATAATAACCTTGAATACACGATAAAAATAATTGGACCAAAAAGAACACGTTTAGTTATCAAATTTGATAGGATAGACATAGAACCACAAATGGAATGCTTATATGATTATGTAGAGCTTAGAAGTTTTGAAAAATATAAAATAAAATTCAATGACGATGTTAAACTATGTGGGAGTCACGATGTTGATATGCATAGATTTGACTATGTTTCAGATACGAATGAAGTTATATTGAGATTTCATTCGGATTATTCGATATCAGGCACAGGTTTTTCTCTAAAATGGAATGCCGTTGCCATTTCTTTCTGCCCAACGCAAACCTTAACAGCTAAAGAAGGTTTCATTACAAGTCCTAACTATCCTGACTTTTTACTGCCACACTTGAACTGTACCCTCACCATACAAGCACCATATGGTCAGAAAGTTTGGTTCGAGATTCTGAAAATTGATTTCGGAGACAAAAAACAGCAGAGCGATGACAAGAATCTCGAGGAGAGTGTTTTAGAGATTAAACTAGACGAGCATTTAGAGTATTTTCGTCCCTTTTCATCTGGAAATCTTTTAACGGATGGGAGTTTTCTGTCTTATAGTGAAACTTTAAAAATTAGACTTCAAACTGGTAAAAAACCGGAAGGAATAGGTTTCAAAGCGCACTACAAAATTATGAACGTTGTCCAGGAACAGAGAAATATTTTTTTAAACGAAAATACTTCAGGCATTTTGTCATATTTAAATTACCCGAACAATCCAAAACTCAATGTAGATTTTATGCAGCATTTCATAGCCCCCTTAGGATCAATAATTTCACTCGAGCTTTACAATCTTAAACTCACTAATACAAATTGTTATGAGGAAAATGGTCTGGTGGAAATTTATGATAACTACGCTGATACTAACGGAACGATGTGGAAACTCTGCTACGAAACTGCAGAACCAAATGCAATAATACCTGTTACTAGAATTGAAGTTACTTCAGTTTTGAATACACTGCATTTGAGGCAAGTGAGTGGAGCAAATTTAGGTGTTCCCTTGAATGGATCTTTAAAAACTCAAACTGATGAAAATTTCAAAACGAAACTTCTCAAATTCAAGAATGAAGTCGAGTCTTGCGATCCTAATCCATGCTACCATGGTGGCAAGTGTATAACGAAGGGGAAAAGAAGATATTGTGAGTGCGTTGAACATTTCACAGGTAATTATCAATATCATGACCGAAAATTCATATTGTTTGTCAAGGGGGATGCTATAATATCAAGTTCACGTTTGACTGTATTTGTAAGCATTTAGAATGGATGGATATATACAACCAAATAACAGTTTATTGACTTAATCATTTTACTGAAATAATGTGAAATTTTGGTATTAGTAACTGTACTCATATAATTATAAATTCTTTGAGCTCTTAGTATTTACTAGAATCATTATCGATTATTGAATGAATACACTCAAATATATACTCGCACGTATATTGTATATATATATATATATATATATATATATATATATATATATATATATATATGTATATATTCATATATGTATATATTCATATATGTATATATTCATATATGTATATATTCATATATGCATATATGGATATTTCCAATTGAGTGCAGAAGTTTTTAGGGTGTATTCAAAAATTTAGGGAATCTTTCATATAAACAAAAGCTCTTAGGCCTATCCTTGACAAGTTACACGCACGATGAGAAATCTTGAAAGTGCTGTAATGTCATTTTGTGGGCTATATATGAATATTTTTCAAATTTTGTTGTAAACGTTTATAGGAGTGAAACACGAAACCCCTATTCCATTTCAAAGGATAGTGTAGTTGATAGACAAACTGATAAAGGTCTTACATGACCGAAACATCATTTCTGTCAATCGTTTTTGCCATTTCAATGTTTCATCAATCGCCATTTTATGGAATTCACATGGAGATCGTTTGATTAATTTTGATTTTACGAAAAAAATAATTATCCTGGTTAAATCTTCCTAAGTGGTTCTTCAGATATGAAGAATTATTTTAGTATATATATATATATATATATATATATATATATATATATATATTTGTGTGTGTGTGTGTGTGTGTGTGTGTGTGTGTATGTGTATGTGTGTGTGTGTGTGTGTGTAAAAAAGAATCTTGTGATCTCCAGGACATAACAATTTTCCTATTTATGAAATAACGATTAGCTGTCAATGTCGTTGTCATTGTGGCAAAAAATCCTAAGAAGCAGTTTATATCAGTACCTAGATTAAAATATCCTAGAATCTGAAATAACCAAACAAATTATTTTACATATCATACAATTAGGTGAAAATAACCGAAAATCAGGTTATATATAAATATATATGAAGGTAAATTTACTGGGATTGCAGCAATAAAAGGTTTTACTCTTTTTCTTTCAGCCCAAGCTTTCGAGATTTTATTTATCCTTTCATCAGGAGCACTAAAACACGACAAATATAAATATCTCGACATGTTGAAAAAAAGATTTTTTAAATACTCACAAGAAGCGAGATTTCAATAAAAGTTGTTGTATTAATTAACATGGAGTTTAGACATCAACATGGATATAAACCATATCATTGTATTTGTTCGTTCCAATTTGATATGGTTTATATTCATATTGAAGTCGAAACTCAATACAACTTTTATTGAAATCTCGCTTCTTGTGATTAGTTAAAAAAAATTTCGTTAACATGTGGAGATATTTATAATTATCGTGTTTCAGTGCTCCTGATGAAGGTGCAGATAAATAAAATCTTGAATGCTTGAGCTGAAAGAAAAAAGTAAATCCTTTTATTGATGAAATCCCAGTAAATTTACCTTTGGTGTTATACTAATCAGCAAAGAATAACGCACTATATATATATATATATATATATATATATATATATATATATATATATATATATATATATATATATATATATATATATATATATATATATATATATACTAGCTGACCCAGCAAAAGTTGTTCTGTCATATAAATTATTTTTATCTAACTATTCATCTATCGGCCTATATATATATATATATATATATATATATATATATATATATATATATATATATATATATATAAAATATATATATAATCTATCTAGATAGTTATCTAACTATCTATCTATCTATCTATCTATCTGCATATCTATCTATCTAGTTATCTATCTTTCTATCTATCTATCAATCTATCTGACCCGGCAAAAACTTTAATAATTGGGAGTATGAAAAATATGTTACAATCTTTTCTCAAACCGACTATTGTTATTTTCGATTGCCATCTTGCAACCCTATTGCGGATCTATGGTAAAATAAAAAAAAATGAAAATTGCGATGGAATAATATGGGTTGATCGTAGAAGGGTAAAAAATTGAGAGTAATAGGAATTTTTCTATTCTAAGTCATGACAAAATAAAAATGACAATCTTGTCAAAAAAATTGAAGTCTATAATTGACAAATAAAAAATAAGGGTTGATCGTAAAGAGGTGAAAATTTAGGGTTCTATGTATTTTTGAATGCTGTAACATAAAAGAAATAGAACAGAAAAATAGATTCTCCGACCTAACTAATATGCACACAAAATTTCATGAGAATCGGTCTAGCCATTTTGGAGGAGTTCAACAAATAAAAAATAAGGGTTTGATCCTAGAGGGGTGAAAATTTGGCGTTGTATGTATTTTTGAATTTATATATCATAAAAAATAGAACAGAAAATTTTGTCTGAAAATTAAAAATAAAAATTAAGGGGTGGACCACCCCTCGGTCGACCCTCAAAATTCAGAGGGATGAAAAGTAGAATTTGTCCGATTCCCAGACCTAACCGATATGAACATAAAATTTCATGAGAATCGGTCGAGCCATTTCGAAGGAATTTAACAAATAAAAAATAGGGGTTGATCGTAGAGGGGTGAAAAAAGTATCCTTTGTCCGTCTCCTGGCTCTAAGCTACCTCCTCACCAATTTTCAGCCATATCTGTAAAGCCGTTCTTCAGTTATAAATAGTGTAACTAACACGACTTTCTTTTATATATATAGATATATATATATATATATATATATATATATATATATATATATATATATATATATATATACAGGCACGTATCCAGGGGAGGGGCACAGGGGGGCCGCCCCCCCCCCTCCCCCCGAAATCCCGAAATTTGAAAATATTTTCCATTCGATATTCTTCACAGAAAAGTCTTCAGTATAGAATTTTCTATTCTTTGTACTGCATCTTTTTCTTGCACAATAAACAATAATAGATTAAACGTCACGTACTGATTTGAGATTGATGTGTGATCCGTCTTACCCTGAATTTATTCAAATAAGTTCACATTTTTGAGTGATTTTCGTCTTTAAGGCCCCCCCCGAAACGAATTTCTGGATACGGGCCTGTATATATATATATATATATATATATATATATATATATATATATATATATATATATATATATATATATATATATATATATAAAGAACCTGATTCACTACTATATGAAATAAATTATGCATTATAATGCATATTTCAGATAGGTTATTGTGATAACATCGAAAAGTCTGTTGAACGTGTACCAAAAGCAAATATTGTTTTCCGTTCTATTAAATTCTGAATAAACTTTGTTCTCCTGAAAAGATCATTGTTTTGAATAGTTTTCATTTGCTCTTGAAGTAATATATAAATCCTAATTTAAATTATTCTGAATATTTTCTCTCAGATTTAGTTAATTCATTTCAATGTTGATGCTACTTAATGCATAATATGTAGCGAAAGGTACTTTGTTCCAACCGGGTGACCCAAGACATCTCTCATCTTTTTTTGAATTTATATTTTGTATTCAGACAATTAATTTAAAAATAATTTTCGTGTGTGTTCTAATTTGCGGTATAATTATAGTGACAATACTGAAATTTCTTGACGGAAATAAAGAAAACCTTCCAAAAAATAAAGATAAAAATTATCGTTCTGCCAAGTTATACATAGTACTTACCTGGGCAACCAAGCTTCGCACGGTTATTTTTTCAATCGTGTTTTTTCGGAAAATATATTCAGATATAAACGTAAATTAAAATTATCTTCGAGGATTTTCTAGGCGTGTTGTGTGATGCGCACTTATTAACCCTTTCCGGTCCAAATTATTTTTTTGTAAAAAAAATATTATGTATGGTTTGATAATGGTTTATTAGAGATACTCCAAGAAAATGAAACAAATTTCAAGATAAAAAAACACAAGGGTTATCCTGCAGGATGTGGTCACTCCATATATCCAGTAGGAACATATAACCAAACAATATAACCTATTTTGCGTAATATAACATGAAACAGTTTTTCTCATGTTTCAAACACAATTCTACTTTGCAGGCTGAACATTTCTTACAAATCATAGAAATCATCTGCAGGAAGATTTTCTAAATATTCAGTTATTGGGTTCCCAACCCTCCCGGATTGCCCGGATGACTCTGGTAATAATGGTCAACTTCCCGGGGTGACTAATTTCCCCAGTTTTTCTAAAATTATACGCAACCGCGCTCTACTAATCAAACTTCGATTTTTAATGATTATGATTTTGTGGTAAAAAACTGTCAAATATTAGAAGCAGAGTATATATAAATTAAAAATAAATAAATGATTGAAATTTTCTTCAACTCCTACTAAATTCCTTAAAAAAATCTCCCGGGTTGGTCCTTTCAAAAATTGGCAAGCCTATTCAGTAGGTAGGTACTCCAAACTTGCTTCCTCAGAACTAAAATAAGATAACTCGATTACGTAAGTGCCCAGTGGTCACTTCAGGAGACCCCAACCAAATTAGTAATTTCGAAAGAAAGGAAATATTTACGTTCAATATATTCATGAAAATGCATAAGTAAGATATAAGTAAATAACTTTGGAGCCATTTTTCCACCATTCATAAATAAAAATAACATATTCACACTATTTCAGCAGATCCTCTGAGTAGTGTCCAAGTATAGTAAACTAATGCACGTTATACGCGCTTCGACTTAATTCGGTCTGTCTTCGATGAACACGTCAAATTTTGCTATGTTAGACAACCCACAAAACACACTGGTATACTGAAATAGCCAACGAGCAGTTTTACTCATGACTAACAAACTGTGGTCTTCCTAGCTAACCAGTTCCCCTGAAAGGGTTAACTACAAATGAAAAATTAACTGTATTAACCAAAATAAAAACATCCAACATGATGTCATATAGCACCATCTCACAAAATTGTAAGGTAACAATTGAATATCATCCGTCGGAAACAGTATGAGTAGGTACCTCAAAAATTTACGAGATGGCGTTATACGAAATTGTCAGAATGAGAACGGACAATAAGCTATCATAAAGAGTTTTTTGTGTATAAAATTGCGCTTGTGCAAGACAAAAAAACACAACTATATAGCAACTTACAAAGCATAACCCTATTTGAACACAAAATTTCATCCAAATCGTTAGAGCTGTTTCCCAGATACACCATTTGTAAAAACCTTGAGGCACTAATCTTGAAAAAAAACCGCTGCAAATTGAATCAATACTTCCACATGATAATTATAGCTGTCATTGTCGAACTTTTTTTCAACCCTACCATGTCATTTCGATCATAAAATCGAAATCTGTATACGAAAAAACCTCTAAAACGACATATTACTTTAACGAAAAATTATTTTGTTTTGCTAATCAACACCCCCTTCCCCTAAACCAAATTGGTTCAAAACCAAGCCGAACCGTTCTCTTATGGACCTGTGTACCAA
The DNA here is from genome assembly GCA_030704885.1 of Cynegetis impunctata. NCBI lineage: Eukaryota > Metazoa > Arthropoda > Insecta > Coleoptera > Coccinellidae > Cynegetis > Cynegetis impunctata. The sequence goes on from JARQZK010003613.1 coordinate 631,925, forward strand.
AGTCAAAAAATCAAGTTCCCTCTAAAGTTATCGAGGGAACTAACAGACCTAGCGACAGAAGTTTTTTGCTCAAATTTAAAGTAAACAGAAATAAAAATACTTTTCGTCAATTTCCACACATTGTATTTAAAATAAAAGTAGAACCTGTTTCGACTATCACATCATTGTCGAGTAAATGTGGACATATCAGGTAAAACTATTTATATCTAACCCTCAAAGATTCAGGAGTGTAGAGGAGTTGAGTTCTAATTGGTTATTTACAGTTTTTCCTAAGTTTGTTAATTTCCAAACCTAACCTAACAGATTCATTGTGGTTCTTTTATTGCAAATATGTAGAATTTTGAGATCTTCTATTGCGATTTTATGCCTTGCAGTTTTAATATGTTCAAATATCGCAGATTTACTATCAGAAGAAATATTTCATTTAAAACGAGAATCAAATTATTTTTTTTTCATTGAAGTGGGTTGAACCTATTATTATTATTTAAGGCCAAACAAAAAACAGACAAATATAAAAAATCTGGGGTATGTGGAATTGAATGTGGTGAATGCCCAACGGCATACGTTCGACAAACTGGGAGAAATTTTGAATCTCGTTTTAAAGAATATATTTCTTCCGATAGTAGATCTGCGATATTTGCAATAAAGGAACCACAATAAATCTATTGGAAAGTTTGGAAATTAATAATCTTAGGAAAAACCCAGAATTCCAAACTGTAAATAACCAATTAGACCCCAACTCCTCTCCACTCCTAAATCTTTAAGGGTTAAATATGTATAGTTTCACCTGATATGTCTACATTACCAAGATAGTTAGTCGAGTACTTAGCGTACGGGGCCGACTGGTCTGCCATGAGTTTTTTTAGATTTTTCCTCATGGTAATGTAAGTCACTACTTGCAAACTTATAAGGCGAATGCTAGGTCAGTATTAATCCTCTGAACCCTACTCACACTTCATATGTTCCATAAATATCCCGTCTCACCTATCCTTAATGCACTTGTACATACAAGTGTATCCTCTGATCTGGCTGAAGGAGTTAATCCAAACTCAAGCTGCCCGAACACATACTTCACATACTGACACATACTTCAGGGAGGAATGAAACACGTGTGTTTCCTTTCCTTTTCCTTTTTCCTGATATGTCTACATTTACTTGACAAAGCTGTTATAGTCGAAACCGATTGTACCTGTATTTTAAATTTATTGTATGGAAATTTACGAAAAGAATTTGTATTTCTGTTTATTTGAAATGAATTTCCATAAAATAAATAGTTCATCAATATCGCTAGTTAAATTTAAAGTTTTTCTATACGTTTTGGGACATTTTACGCCGATGTAGCTAGAAAAAAATTATTATTTAAATTTTTCGGACTGGTACTGTACTTCCCATCACGTTGTGATGTGAAATAATATATTATAACTAAATAGGAAACAAAATCGTATCCTGTGTTAATAATCCAATAATTATTCCAATATTAAAATATATAAAATTTCACTGTCATCGAGTGAAAATGATAGCCTCACATCGTTTCATGTCAAGAATATGGAAATCATCTGATGCTTAATCTTTGATATTCTGATATCATCTGGGGAGGATCACTTCCAATTTATATAAAAAGTTTGCGAAAACCGACCTTGCCATATACACCGCAGTAAAGTGGTGCAAGCCTGACGTGAAATAGATTAAAGTGGCATTCAAACTCGCTTACGCGTGGATGGAACGGATCTAGATGTTAAAATGTCAACGGAGATAATCCACCTTGTTTTACTTCTACCCGAGCTCAACGTTTTTGCCTCGTAGGCGGTTGTTGCACGAATTCATTTTAATGAATATTGGGCAAACGTTGCATTTCATATTTGAACTTAGAGTGATTTATTTTTTATTGCGATGAGCAGCTAAATCCTTAAGTATTGAATTTTTTTCAAGATTGGTGTCAATAAATTGAACAAGTAATTCAATATCATCAACAATTATTTTAGGGAATCTAGTTTTACTCAAATTTCGAAATCATATCTACATCAATGTTTCCTTGAATAATGAAACTCCGAATAATATTCTGTTTTTTCCAAATTTTATTCGATGTCCTGTGACGATGAAATCCAGGAGTCAGCCCATCTTTTCGGTGTTCTTTCTAAGGGTCTGGTCGTGTTCAGTTATTCCATGCGTGCAGCCTTAGCGAGTCTGTTTCCCATCCTGTCGACATGCTCTCTTCTTCCTCCTCGTGACCATCTAACAACATCCGGCATCCCATCGCATCGCTCTCGGATCTCATTGCTTCGCTGCCTGTCCCTTAGGGTATCCACACAACGAGCCTGGATGGTAGCTGGTAGCCTAGCTGGTCGCCTGGCTGCAAGAATTATCTTCGTAGTTTCTTATGGGGTACCGTACGTGCGCGCAGTTCCAGTCGATAGTATGCTAGCGGGCTACCTCGCTGGCCGCTCAAAGAACAACATTTTACATTCTACCAGCTACCAGCGACCAGCCAGGCTACCATCCAGACTCGTTGTGCGGATACCCTTAGTGTGACGCCTACGATCGCTCGTAGGGCCCTCATTTCGGTCGTTCGTAGTGCTCTTTCCGTCGGGTTGGTGTCTGCTCTCGTTACCGCCACGTAAGTAGTGTTGAGCGATATTTCACGAACTGTGATTAAATCACTGATATCAAAAAGTCACAGGTAGTCACAGTTCCCTTCCCGTGATAAAAAGCGTGATTTGATATCACAGTTCAAAGATGTGATAAAAAGCGTGAATTGATATCACAGTTCAAAGATGTGATAAAAAGCGTGAATTGATGTCACAGTTCAAAGATGTGATATCTGCTTGACGATATTTCAGGGTGATACGCGACTTCGTGCCTGATATTGCTACTGATATTTGATATGAATTGAATATCTTAAGTCGTAAGTTGTTACTGCGTTCTAAATATCGTTAATATATTTGATATTATAGATCCTATACTTAATATTTGACTATTATTTCCCCGTGAAGTGTGTGAAATAATTTTTAAGATGAATATGCGTAAAACTAGGGAGCTTTGGACATTCTTCACTCAGGTCGATGAAAACAATGCATCC
>JARQZK010003613.1:640000-700000 GCA_030704885.1 Cynegetis impunctata
AGACGTTTCATCTCTAATTGAAAGAGGCATCTTCAGTGGTGACGATATATATATATATATATATATATATATATATTTATATATATATATATATATATTTATATATATATATATATATATATATATATATATATATATATATATATATATATATATATATAGATATATATATATATATATATTTATATATATATATATATATATATATATATTTATATATATATATATATATATATATATATAATCTCTTGATAATTATTAGCAATAACAGGCTTGTTGAATCTTAAAAAACTTGATTTTATTGAAAAGTAGATATATAGCCACGACATACGTGGCTTTATCTAAACTTTCGATAAATATATCTTAAAGTAAAATTTTCAATTAAATCAAGTTTTTTAAGATTCAACAAGCCTGTTATTGCTAATAATTATCAAGAGATTAGAAATAGTTCACAGGCAACAACAATTCGAATAAATATATATATATATATATATTTATATATATATATATATACATTTTATTTTTACTTATTTGACTTTTCTTAGTAATAATAGGACTTTCAAATTTTTCAACCGATTTCATTACAAAGTTGACGTTTCATCACGAAATTCGTGACTTTCTCAAAATCTTTGAAAGATCAAAATTACTTTGGCGCTTTTAAAAAGTAAGAAAGCAGACAATTATGTTTTCTCGAATTTTTTCTGGTAGTGGCCGTCTTCATTCACTAATTATATGCCATTCAGTCTAATATCTGCTGACAGGTCTGCTAATATTACATTTCAACGAAAACCACATGAACCCTTACCCACGAAATATACAAAATACATTCGTAAATATCTGACATAACAAGTAATTTATCAATTTAAAAAAAAATGAAAATCAAAAAATGAGAGAATTATTTTTAATATATATATATATATATATATATATATATATATATATATATATTTATATATATGTATTTATATATATATATATATATATATATATATATATATGTATTTATATATATATATATATATATATATATATATTATATTATATATATATATATATATATATATATATGTATTTATATATATATATATATATATATATATATATATATATATATATATATATATATTTATATATATAAAGACTTGAATTTAGTTCAATTTCTTGAAAGATTCAAAAGCAACAAAATCGTTTCCATAAAGTTACCTTTCTTGTAACGAAACCTTAACAATTTTTCAATAAATTCTTCAATGTCACCTCTCAATTGCCTATTATTGCGATTATATATATTTTAAATCAACATACATTATTCATATATTATTATTTTGAATTTGAAATTTTGCATACATAAACCATTATATTCTCTCAATACATTTTTTTTATTTTGCGGGTTGATTAATTTCGTATTAAAAGAACTGTTGGTCAGTAAAACATCATTAGTACAACCTGAATTCGTATTACTTAAACCTAATCAAAATATGTCTGAGTTACTGAAAATAATCCAAGAAACGATATTTCCAAGTTATCTACGCTGCGAACTATCGTCGTTATTCTTCATAGCACTAATCTGCTACAAAACATAAATTTCCCAAAACATCCCCCTTTCTATACGACATCCTACTTAATCCGTTATTATCTACGCTTCATAATTCAAACGCTGCTTTTCTACCATATACTACAGGAATGTTCTGCGTCCTCACGAAATGTGATCTCGACCCTTGTGTATTTGGCACCTGTGAGCTCACCCCAAAATCGTACAAGTGCCACTGCAAGGAAGGCTACACTGGTCCCACCTGTGAACAGAAAAGGAAGCCTTGCGAGGGTAATCCATGTGAAAGTAGAGGGTTCTGTTTAGAAAAAGGAGAAGGATTTATTTGCAGGTAATCATTGTTTATTATTACTTTGAAATATGGATACTTGAATCATTTTGTGCTAGAAGTTAGTGAAAAATTTTGTTTATTTCATGTTATGAATTGATGTGACCGTTACTTGGTTAAAACCCATAACAATATTATTACACATGTTTGATTTTAACGGTTATTATATTTGACTCTATGATGCGGCGTTTCGCCACACGGTGGCTTCTTCCGGTAGAATGAAATACTGAAATCTTTGTATCTTATTTGAATTGAATTGGCATTTACTTGGTGAAAGTTCATATTCATAACTCTATAAAGAAATAAAAAAAACTATCTTTTCACAGGTTGAAATAAAAATCTACTGAAACGCGTTTTGTCATAACATTAACTTCATCTCGTACTAAACTATGATATTACAAAACAATCTATTTATACGAAAATTGAATATATCATAGTATGATTCATAGGCTTTTCAAAATTCCGTTGTCCGAAGCTAATTTTCGAAAGGAATTGCATATAATTAAACACATGGCAGTAAATAATGGTTATTCACCCAATATGATTGACAGCCTCATTCAGAGGAAAAAATACAAAATGGCAATTTCACAAGTTTACCCACTTATATCCGAGAAAAGTATTTAACAGTTGAACATACTTGGGCAAACCTTCCGAAAACCTGAAATTTTTTCATAAACAAAATTTCATATAAAACCTACAATAGCATTGGAAAATTGATGAAAAACAACAAATCAAAAATTCATAGAGATGAACGTACTGGTGTTTATAGACTCGACTGTAACGATTGTGAAAAATTCTATATAGGACGTACAATTAGATACAAAACTCGAATACACGAACACCAACGCAGCTATATTAAGCAGAGAACTGACTCTAATTATGCGTGCCATATTATTCAAGAAAATCATACCTTTAATCACAATTATAATATATTACAATTAGAAAATAATCTCCATAAAACCAACTGTTGGGAATCCCTATACATCAATAAATATAAAAATTCCGGAAACCTACTTAACGACCAGATTGAAGTAAACCCTTCTCCTCTCCTTAAGGGAACGTACCCAAACTACGTGACCTATTTTTTACAACTTTTTATCCCCCTCCTCCCCCTCGGTGACCATCCGTAATATATTCCAAGACCCCCTCCCTCCCCCTCTAGTTTTCACGTAGTAATTCATAAATATTTTTTTAATTAAATTTTCTTGTAGACGGAAAGTTAAAAAAAAATTATTTGGCTCATATTTGTCTTTATTAATACAACGCTTGCCGTGTGACGATAAAAGTGCTTCCAGAGTGGGCAAATTTCGATGTTTGTATGGGGTATCTCGGTAACTATAGGAGATACAAAAAAATGGAGAGTGCATTTTTGATCTCTTTTTCGAGTCAAATTTAATGGCGAAAACCAAAATATGAAATCGTCTTTTATTTTGGAGTTATAAACAAAAGTTTGACTTTCAGACAAGTGAGCATATCATGGTTGTTTGTGAAATTACGAGACATTTTTAAGGCACTTTTTTTGTGTATAATCTAGAGATTTACATCTAATTTTATAGGACATTACAACTATAAGAAAATAATACAAATTACAATAAATGTTGTGAAGAACTGATGTTCTTTATGGTTCATACATAAATTACATACCTATCTTTATAATATTCTAAACTGCATTATGCATATATATAATATCAATATTTGAAATTAAATGAAAATTTATTTATATTGTTACTGGTTTTCTTATATAATTATCTTTTATATATCCTCAAAAAAAAAATCCAGTGGTGTTAAATTCAGGTGATTGAGGAGGCGACCTCACTGGAATATTATTCATCATCCAGTTATTTCCAAAATTAGTATTAAACAATTCTGAAACGATACTTATATTATAAGGCGGTGAACCATCATGTTGGAAGAACTGATTTTGTGTCTCCACTAAGGGTGGATTGTCCATGAATTCCTCAATAATTTACTGATTCAAAATTTCGTAGTACCGTTGGTTATTATGATTTTCTTGATATATATGATACGTTAAAACACGACAGCCACGTAAATTTTATACTTTGTGAATTCAGTTTCAAATATTCATATTCATAATGCAGTTCAGAATGTTATAAAGAGATGTAATTTATGTATCAACCACAATGAACATAAGTTTGAACATTTATTGTAATTTGAATTGTTGTTTATAATTGTAATGTCTTATAAAAAAAAATTATGTAAATATCTAATATTTTGGTCTTGGCTTATTTAATGATTCACAATTAATTAGATTTTCTTTTAATCAGTCGAAAATAGATTTATTAGGTTGTCTTCTTCCTGGATAGCCATTGAAATATATCTCAGATGTAATATCACAACTGTTTTTACGATTAAATCAGTTAGTTGATATTATGATGGAAAGAAATGGACAAGCTCTGTCATAGATGTCACCTGCCTACATGGAATAGGTACATATAAAAACGCAAAAGGTAATGAACTAAGCTATTCTTGCTATTAAAACCTTACACATCAAAAGCAACCTGACATATATCGGAAAAAATCCGATCCAACCAAACCACAGCCAACCATTATTCCCATTTGAAAAAATACATTTCTACCACTGTTTTATACAGAAAAAAGTGCTTAAATTATGTAAAAGTTATTATCTCGTAACTTCACAAACAACCATGATATGCACACTTGTCTTAAAGTGGAAAAATGAAATTTTTGTTTATAACTCGAAAACTAAAGAAGACAGCGAATTTTGGGTTTCGCCAGTGAATTTGTCCCGACAAAAGAGATTGAGTATGCGCCCTCTATTTTTCTTACCTTCTATAGTTACTGAGATACTCCATACAAACATCGAAAAGTGGCTACCCTGTACATACCTATAATTTACAGCTGAAAAAATATTATCAAGAAGAAAAAACATATGTACCAGAAATTTACTAAAACAAAAGTATTTTTTCTTTTATTCACATTTATCTTTTATCTCAATCATGTTCAACGAACACGTTTCCAGAGGACATTGACTACGTGACAAAGACCTAACCCCTACCCCCGCCCCTGTGACCAATCGTAGTATTTTGAAGAACCCTCTCCCCCCCTGAACGGGTCACGTAGTTTGGGTATGTTCCCTAATCTGTTCAATGTACCTACTAATGACTCTGAATGAATTGCTTATTGTTATTTAGTTTCTCTAGGAACCCCTCTGTTATATTCAATTTTCGTATAAACAGATTGTTTTGTAATAGCATAGTTTAGTACGAGATGAAGTCAATGTTATGACGAAACGCGTTTACTCAATAGATTTTTATTCCAACCTGTTAAAAGTTAGTTTTTTTACTCCTTTATAAACTTTATATTTTACTTTAACACGAAATTTTTAGGAAAAAACGTTACAACAAGAAATCAAATCATCATGTGGTGATTGTAACAAAATGTATATTGGTAGAACACACAGAAATTTCGAAAAAAGAATTGAAGAACATGCGCGCTGCTTCGTAAACAAAAAGAGAGTTTCTAATTATTCCAATCATTTGTTAGATGAGAATCATTCATTTAATAAAGATTTTCATATTTTACATAGAGAAAATAGAGGATTCAAATTAAACTTTTGGGAAGCCCTAGAAATTAACAGGTATAAGAATTGTGATCTGCTACTAAACGAACAAATTAAGGTGAATCATTCTCCACTGCGAAATATGTTTAATACCTGATGTAGTTTGAGCAAGTTTTCTGGAAAGATTACCTACCCTCCACCCTAATTTATTCTCTTGTTGTAATCGTTTTTTCCTAGGCACTAAAAATTTTATATAAAACTAAGATAACAAAATTTCAGTATTTCATTATATCTTAAGAAGTCACCGTGTGGTGAAACGCCGCATAATATAGTCAAATATAATAACCGTTAAAATAAATCAAACATGTGTTTTTATAATAAAATTTATTTTATGTCTTATCGTAATCTGCTGATTATGTCAGTTAGGTACTTGAAAAAACGTGCTTCTAGGGTGAAAAGTATTTTTTCAAATTTAAGAATATGTCCTCAATAAAGAGTCATTACCCAACATTGTTACTAGAACAGTAATATAATTTTAATATATTACTGTTCCGCATCTCAATCAAATACACAAGAATACATTAGGCAAAGGGACTCGTTTAGACAATTTTATTCTTCATTCACACACAAAAAATTAGTCACGAAAAGAGTCAGTAGCGCAGAGAAGGGGAGGTTTTAGGGTCCCAGACTGACTAAAAATTCATTTCCAACAATTGATAAAATATTAATTATAACTACCAGTCAATACATGTTCTTGTGAGAGATCTTTTTTCCCCTAAAATGTCTTTGAAACTATTTGCGGAACTCTACTGGTGACGGCAGATTAAACAACCTAGCTTTGATGTAGATACATTCAGATGTTCCTATTCTGGAAGACGAAATTCATGATGTCTTAATATTTTATTTAAATTGATAAGTAAATGAGTAACTTTTAATTGGCATTTATTATGTTGATGTCTTGCGGAACGAAGTTATTTACGTATTTAGGAACGAAGTTTCTTACGTATAGTTTTCTCACTCTATTTTTTCTCTTTCCAAACTCTTTTTGGCGCTGAAAATATCGCCCCCTTAGTGCAACAACTAGATAACTCGAATTTTATGCATTTTGAGTTATCCAGTTATATTTTTCATTCTCTTTTCAATGCAACATCTAGATATCTAGTACGAGCAACCAAACTCGTTTAAATAGTGACCAGAAATAGATAACTCCGAAAATGCACATTCTATAACAAGACATCTTGAGCTATCTAGTTGTAGCACTGGCATTATTGAGTTACTCGCAGGCAACTTCATGGTCTCTATGAGATATTTAGTTGTGTGCTTGAAACAACAGGTGGATTTCTGTGCTACTCAATTGGTTTTACAGTGTTTTTCAAACGGTGTTGATGCAAAAATGATATCAAGGGGTAAGAAGATTTTGGAAATTCTGCGTAGTCAATCACAAAATTTTGTATCTTTGTATCAAAGTCAACTACCTATTAAAAAAGAAAAATACGAAGACCTAATGTCTCTTTTCTAAATGAAACCTCCGGCACTCCCTAGCTTGTATGAAGCATTTTATTAGAGTCTCCCATTCCAAGAAGACCAAAGTAAAGGCTCCATAACACAGAATCTTCCGAGAGTGATCTCACTGATATTGATATTTAAGTCGTGTTAAGTGTTGAAATATTTTGTGTTTTAGTTGAACCATTCTTGTTCATTTTTCATTCCAAGTAAAGTTGTATTCAATAAGTGATTTGCTTTTAATTGCTAGTGGTTATAAATAGATAACTCTACTTTTTTTTGACTAGATTTTCAGCAACAACTAGATATCTCAAATTTTTGATCAAATTCTGCAAATATATAAAACCTGATTGTCTATAAAATTGACTATACATAATTTGATATGCAACATATCTCCTTACACATAAAATATTTTTGACTGCTTAACGGTTGTATTTTTTTATGTTTTGAAACTTTAAAATCGATTTTCTCGAAACTATAAATTTCAAGTTACCTAGTTGTTGCACTAAAGGAGCGATATAATTTCACTAATGTCTCTCTGTAATGTATGTAAATAGTATTATTAAATTTTGTATCACACAGACTTGTTTCAGTTTTGATTTCTCGTGTCTTCATTGGAAAATTGCAATAATGAGACAATATTACTCACGTATGATTTTTTTAAAATGAAATTTATAAATGTTTCCTATTAATATGAGTATTGAACTTTCATAGTTGTTCTATCAAACTGTCATTAAATTATGAATAAACTGGGTAAGGGAAATGATTGGAAATTATTTAGAATTGCGTTATTCAGCCGCTAGTAACTTCTAGGAAGAAACATAAAATTTAAGCTATCTTGAGGAGTTCGATGAGGAAATATAACTTTGACAATATAATTTGATAGCTTGTATAATACCGCATCATGTCATAATAAAGAAGCGAGATGTCGATGCATTCTTAAGTATTTAGATTTTAATGAATCATAAAATCGATAATGCAATTTTTTCATTTTCAATAAAATAAATCATTTTAAATTTTTTTTTTCGGAGCTCTGCTTCTCGCGCGTTTTTTCCAAATCTCTAGTCCTACTATTGTCAAAATACGAGTACAACCTTTTCCTAGTTTAATTATCTTTCTTTATTAGAATAAACATTTCTAATCTCAAGTCATTCGTTCTGAGAAAATAAATAAATTGACAAAAGTAGCGCACACAATTATCAATAAAATGTGCAATTTCAACAAAATATTTTGGCAAATGAAGCTTTTGTGAAATTACGGAATTTTCTGAAATGTAGGTTAATATATTATGTTGATGTATACATATTAATTAGATACCTTATCTTAAAAAGTGATTTTTGTTTGAGTAAACCCAATATTGGCTTCATATGAAATAAGTTCATTTGAAGATCGTATGAGTTTTTGATTGATATTATTAAATGAACAGAGTATATGATTGATGTTGATTCTTTTATGTAGATGATGAGAACGGTATTAGGTTCGAGGTTGTATGACACTGTGATTTAATTTATATTATATAATAATAAAATTGAGCATGCGTACATTGTATTCGAATTTTTTTGGAATTGATTGGAAGGAATCATCACGTAATGATTCACAACAAATTATAAAGGGCTTACTCGGAATACATTAACTCATGGTTGTTGCTACGATGTGAAAGGTTATATATATATATATATATATATATATATATATATATATATATATATATATATGTATATATATATATATATATAAATATATACATATATATATATATATATATATATATATATATACAGGGTGTACCAATCTTACGACAAACTTCAGTATTTGGGATATTTTAAGAGATATCAAAAAATGTTTTCAACAAAAATGGTATATGTCTTTAAGGTCCATATTTTGAAATTATTTCGAACTATACAGAGTGTTGCATAACTCCATTACAAACTAAACATATGGTTTTTTAAATGAGAACCCCTCTATATTATACCGAATTCGGATTACTCACATATTTTTGAAGCTTTTGATATAAGATTTTGCTATGTTATACAGAGTACTTCAAAAGATATGGACACGTTTATATGAAAATCGTAGGTAAATCAACGCTCTGTAGCTTATTGCGCGTTGAAGAACAAAATTTTATTTTGCCCAACAGTGTTTCGTAATATGATGCAATATCTCTGTATTATATTAAATTTGAATTATTTCTCATTTTGTATACAGGGTGGACGGAAACTCGAACCTTTCATTTTCTCTCTTATTTCAAATGGAACACCCTGTATTTTATAGCACAAATAGAATCTTCTATTATATAACTTTATTTTTTGTCAAGCATTTCCTATACCCAAAGTTAATAAAAACAGAATTATTTTGTAATATTTATTGTGAACCATAATTATTAACCTTATATGTGAAAGCAATAAACGTTGAATGTAACAAAAAATCCTATATAATAATAAATTTTTATAAACAATTTATTCTTAACAAAACAAGTCACCAAAAGTTTAATTCTAACCGTAATATTAAACTAAATGTTCAAAGTGTTCCCGTTAACATCGATGCAATGCTGGAAACCATTACATTTTCTCAGTTAGCGTTGAAATTGATGATAAGATGAACATTTAGTTTAATATTACGGTTCGAATTATACTTTTGGTGACTTGTTTAGTTAAGAATAAATTATTTATTAAGATTTATTATTATTTAGAATTTTTTGTTACATTCAACGTGTATTGCTTTCACATTTAAGGTTTATAATTATGGTTCACAATAAATATTACAAAATAACTCTGTTTTTATTACTTTTGGGTATAGGGAATGCTTCACAAAAATTGAAGTTACGTAATAGAAGATTCTATTTGTGCTATAAAATACAGGGTGTTTCATTTGAAATAAGAGAGAAAATGAAAGGTTTGAGTTTCCGTCCACCCTGTATACAAAATGAGAAATAATTCAAATTTAATATAATACGGAGATTGCATTATATTACGAAACTTTGTTAGGCAAAATAAAATTTTTTTCTCCAACGCCCAATAAGCTACAGAGCGTTGATTTACCTCCGATTTTCATATAAACGTGTCCATATCTTTTGAAGTACTCTGTATAACATAGCAAAATTGAATCAAAAGCTTCAAAAAAATGTGAGTAATCCGAATTCGGTATAATATACAGAGGTACTCATTTGAAAAACCATATGTTTAGTTTGTAACGGAGTTATGCAACACTCTGTATAGTTCGAGATAATTTCAAAATATGGACCTTAAAGACATCTACCATTTTTGTTGATATCATTTTTTTATATCTCTTAAAATAACCCATATACCGAAGTTTGTCGTAAGATTGGAACACCCTGTATATATATATATATATATATATATATATATATATATATATATGCACGATGACCTATAATCTTTCAATTTATACAAATTTTCTTACGTAGACGTATTTTTATAGCTTTATAGTGCAGCGGGCTATAATGAAAGATCATGAATTCAAGAAATATAAATCCTCAATATTTTTCCCTGCTTTGCATAATTTTTTTTGCAGCATACCGCAATTTCTCGCTGTTTTATTCACTCGCAAATAAGTAAATGAAAAATATTCCTCTCATTAATGAAAAATGAAACAAATGGAAAATGTGACAATGATAAGTGTGAATTAATTTAACTTATTTAATTCATTAATCGTGCATACATTTTCGTATGTATTGCGGGCATAAAGGTATATCATAGCAGAAGGCTCGAAATATTGACTCTGACCATAAAATCCCTATTATGCCCTAACATACATAAATAACTTATATATATATATATATATATATATATATATATATATATATATATATATATATATACAGGGTTCCCCAAATTCGATGGCCTATTAGAAGTATCTGAAAAACGAAAGAAGTTAACGACCTGACTACACGTATAAGAGGTTATGATCTACACTTGAAGAATATTATCATCATTGCAACGTTGCCAGATCTACGAGTAACTTATGCTCACTTTGTTTTTTCAAATGGCACACCATGTATATTTTAATATTTTTGTATTCTGTGGAACATTTTGAAACTTTTTTATAGACCATATGACATACCTATCTTGAGTGGTGCCAGTGAGTTATTTCCAAAATAAAAATTATTTTTTGAAACATTTGGCGACAAACATCTCCGAATTAAAAATTTATTTTTTTCTCAACTATCACAGCTAGAGTCCTGAAATTTTTGTTAGAAAATCATATAAGGTTAGGTTAACATAATAAATTATGAGGGTCAAGGTACCTCATACAGGGTATTCACAAAATAATATTCTTTGGGTAGAACATAAAAGTGAAATTTATTCATTAATTTCAAATGGGACACCCTACATTTTATAGCAGCATTCAAAGGAAGGACAAATTCTTCAACTGAAAGTATAATATAATATAATACCTATCTCTACTCGTTAGATCTGGCAACGTTGCAATGATGATAATATTTTCCAAGTGTAGTTCATAATCTCTTATACATGTAGCCCGAATTTCAGGTCGTTAACTTCTTTCGTTCTCCAGATACTTCTAATAGGCCATCGAATTTGGGGAACCCGGTATATATATATATATATATATATATATATATATATATATATATATATATATATATATATATATATATATATATATATATATATATATATATATATATATATTCATATAAATATATATATAGGTATATTGTATATATATATATACACATATATATATATATATATATATATATATATATATATATATATATATATATATATATATATATATATATAAATATATATATATATATATTCATATAAATATATATATAGGTATATTGTATATATATATATATATACATATATATATATATATATATATATATATATATATATATATATATATATATATATATATATATATATATATATATATATATATATATATATATATATATATATATAATATATTTCAAATATTATTAAATTCAAGATGTCATGCTTGGTGGGAAGGTCCTAGATGCGAGAAAAGGATGCTCCATATTCCATACAAGCCACTTAGCGAGAGAATGCTGCATGAACCGTTTTGGCTGGGGTTAATGACAGTTTTCGTTGTAATGGCTGTAATAGGACTAGTGTGGTGTGCAAAGAGACATTTTCCAGAGAAGATCGAGAAGCTGTTGGCCGAAGAACAAGAACGAAGCAGAAGTGCCAGTGAGTCATTGAAAGAGAAGTATTATGAAAGAATCAAACGTTTTTATTACTGGCAAGATTCTAGGTATTGAATTTTTGAATCCTTTTAAGCTTCTATCTTAAGAAGCTCTATGTTGAAGAAATTATAGTGCCATCTTGAATTTTCTGTGATTATTCTGCTCGTGGAAACTTTCCGTTTAAAATATAAAATACTAATTGGATGCGAGAAAGAAAATTGGAACTTATGATAAAAACAGCAATGTGTTGTTTCCAAAATTGAGAAAATTTCTGTGGCTTGAACACATTTCTAGTCCTCACGTAACTTGATTCAAACGATTTGCCCAAAATTAATTGCAATATACTCAATGTACGCAATATACGTTGAGGAAATTACATTACATAAGAAACATATTCCTGCAAAATTCATCCAATGCTTCAGGAAAAGTAAATTGAATCACGATTTTCTGTTCAAAAATGTAACGAACTGATCTGAAGTTATACGTGAACTGGTTATTAAAATTCAGAATTGATTAAGAGATAATAAGAGAGAGATCTTTCAGACTACGCGTGCAAATAGTCCCTGAACTCGTTTGACATTGCACCCGCGAATAGAGCAAATAATTTCATATTTATATTGTAAATGATTAAAAAATTATGTTCCAGGAGATGTGATGCATAATCATATTTTTAATAGTGAATTTGAAATATTACAAATAGAAAAGAAAGGCTATAAACTCAATTTATTAGAAGATCTTTAAATCAATAGTATGAAACAATCCAATAATTTGTTAAATGACCAATTAGATATGAATAATTCACCATTGTTAAATTTTTTCTAGATGTAATATTGAATATTTGTGCCTGTTGTGTTTTTCCCAAGTCATTAAAAGTTTGTACTTTCTACCTGCTAAGACTCAAGGCTGCCCAACCTCAGGCCCGCGGGCCACGATGTGGCCCGCGAACGAATTTTGAATGGCCCGCCGCCCGCGTGAGCAAAATTGCCTGTCTAAAGTACATGCAGTTGGATTATATTATGGACTATTCACATACGTCAATTCAGGGTTTTATTTGAAGGATATATCAGCGAATATGTAGAGTTACAACTGTACTGCGTTGTGAGATGGTTTTCAAAGAGAATCATGTTGAAAAATTTCTTGACCTTGAGAGAGCAGGTGTTGGAATTTTAGAAGAAGAAAGGGTGTTTCATTTGGAAACTGATTTACTGAAAAAAGAATCCTGGTTGAGTGATTTTGCATTTACTGTTGACATTATCAATAACCTCAATATTTTAAATCTCAAATTACAAGGAAAAAGTTGTTCACTTCCGACCGCGCTTCTGACTATGCTTACTTTGATAAGAGGATTCAAAGCTGAATTAAATCTGTTTTCAATGAATTAAGCCAATGAAAATATTGCCCACTTTCCTACACTCAAAGAAGTGAAAGAGAAGCTCAATATCGACACTATCCATTGTACTAAGTAGGAATCTAAAATTAGATGCTTATTAATGTCGTTTCAGAGCAGATTCCAGGAGTTCGAAGTATAAAAACAAATTGATAAATTTTTGAGAATCATTTTACGAACAGTTTGACTGAAATAATGAGTCATCTTGCTAATATTCAGTTGGAAAACTCAAATATTGTCAAAGTCAGAAACTTCTTCAGAAGAATTTGTAGATTTTTGGAAACTGGTACCAAAAGAAAATTTCCCTGCAATAACTAACCTGGCCTTCCAATTTCTAAGTAGTTTCGGTTCAACATATGTTTGTAATCCGAATTACTTATATAAAAAATAAATTCTATTGTTGTGTCTGTCAACATCTGATTTGACGCCTAATATAGGAAAATTATTGAAACAAAATAAAATTCAGAAATCACATTGATTGTGCCAATTTTTAAGTTTGATTTTAAATTTTGTCAATTGTATTTCTAGGCCAAGCTACAGAGATTTTTTCATGTAAAAAGTGTTAGAAGAAAACCAGCTCCGCCATTGTGTGTAAAATAGTTCCACATGATATAGTGATATGTTTTTCACTCGACTTTATTATTTATGTCTTTGTTTTTAACAATTTTATGCAAAAAATCGCGTTCTTTTAGTTTTTTGCTTATAAAATTGAAATTATCAGTTTAATCGTGATGGTGTCAATAGACTTATTGTAGAAAATGAAAAGATGAAAAAATGAGAGGTCGGACGACTCGATCAGACCCTTAGTCTAAGGGAAAATTGGAAAAAACCGTCCAAAACGCAGTTTTTTCAAAAGTTCATAAGTCGGTTATTTTTTGAGTTGTAGCGTAGATCCTCCGGCCAGTATTAGCTATTAATATGAACTTCATTTTTGCGAAGATCAGGAACTGTCTGATGCATAGTTTTTGATCTGTGGCCATTTGATTATGTTACTATGCAATTTTCCAGCAGACCTGAATGCGGCAGGTATGGTCCGATTTCAATTTACTAAAAAGATTTTGAAAGTAGAATTCTCATAGTTCAAAACGTTCATCTTGGTTTTCCATAAAAACGCTGAGAAATATGTTAAAAATAAAGCTGAACATGACGAAAAACGGCCGAGCGCGTAAGAGTAGTTGAAGAGTGGGGGTAGAGCAGCAGGCAAGGAGAAGTATGACATTCGAAAGCGTCGGCATTTTGAACGTGACAGTAATTTCTAAACGTTGTCAGATAATAATTGTAAACCCCCACTCTTCAACTACTCTCACGCGCTCGGCCGTTTTTCGTCATGTTCAGCTTTATTTTTAACATATTTCTCAGCGTTTTTATGGAAAACCAAGATGAACGTTTTGAACTATGAGAATTCTACTTTCAAAATCTTTTTAGTAAATTGAAATCGGACCATACCTGTCGCATTCAGGTCTGCTGGAAAATTGCATAGTAACATAATCAAATGGCCACAGATCAAAAACTATGCATCGGACAGTTCCTGATCTTCGCAAAAATTAAGTTCATATCAATAGCTAATACTGGCCGGAGGATCTACGCTACAACTCAAAAAATAACCGACTTATGAACTTTGAAAAAACGGCATTTTGGACGGTTTTTTCCAATTTTCCCTTAGACTAAGGGTCTGATCGAGTCGTCCGACCTCTCATTTTTTTCATCTTGTCATTTTCTACAATAAGTCTATTGACATCATCACGATTACTCTGATAGTTTCAATTTTATAAGCAAAAAACTAAAAAAAAGCGATTTTTTGCATAAAATTGTTAATAACAAAGACATAAATAATAAAGTCGAGTGAAAAACATATCACTATATCATGTGGAACTATTTTACACAACAATGGCGGAGCTGGTTTTCTTCAAACACTTTTTGCACGAAATGCTCACTCTAAATCTCTGTAGCTTGGCCTATTCTTTAAATAGCAGAATATGCTGTTTATGTTATTATTTTAATTGAACTGTCAGTGGTCAGTGGCCCGCCTGTGATTTTTGAATCGTCCTTTTTGCCCGACTGTTAAAAAGGTTGGGCAGCCTTGTGCTAAGTGATTACTTTTAGGTTTTTCCCCATTCTCATTGTTTATTCCTTCATCTTTCAATTAGACCTGTGTCGATCGATCATTTGTCGAGACCCGGGTCGATCATGACCCATTCGTATGGTGATCGGATTAAAAAGATTCGATCATTTGGGTTGCTGTTCCTTCGAATGACGAATTCTGAACCAGTGATGGGTAGAATATGTATTAATAACATAACCTACATGAGTGAAAAACAAATTAAAAATGTTAAAAGAAGGAAATAACTTTAATGGTTTTTAATATCAAAAATGATAATTTACTCCAAATTGTGATTAAGAAATAAAATTAGAGAGGCTTTTTTCGGTTTTAAAGAGATTCTTTTATCATAGATAGAAGATTCATCAATGTATATAAATGTGGATAGAGGGGACGACGATAATGACCGGGTTAAAAAGATTCGATCATTTGGGTTGCAGTTCCTTTGTAACGAATGACGAATTCTGAACCAGTGATGGGTAGAATATATATTAATAACATAACCTACATGAGTGAAAAACAAATTAAAAATGTTAAAAAAAGGAAATAACTTTAATGGTTTTTAATATCAAAAATAATAGTTTACTCCAAATTGTGATTAAGAAATAAAATTTGAGAGGCTTTTTTCGGTTTTAAAGAGATTCTTTTATCATAGATAGAAGATTCATCAATGTATATAAATGTGGATAGAGGGGACGACGATAATGACCGGGTTAAAAAGATTCGATCATTTGGGTTGCAGTTCCTTTGTAACGAATGACGAATTCTGAACCAGTGATGGGTAGAATATATATTAATAACATAACCTACATGAGTGAAAAACAAATTAAAAATGTTAAAAAAAGGAAATAACTTTAATGGTTTTTAATATCAAAAATAATAGTTTACTCCAAATTGTGATTAAGAAATAAAATTTGAGAGGCTTTTTTCGGTTTTAAAGAGCTTCTTTTATCATAGATAGAAGATTCATCAATGTATATAAATGTGGATAGAGGGGACGACGATAATGACCGGGTTAAAAAGATTCGATCATTTGGGTTGCAGTTCCTTTGTAACGAATGACGAATTCTGAACCAGTGATGGGTAGAATATATATTAATAACATAACTTACATGAGTGAAAAACAAATTAAAAATGTTAAAAGAAGGAAATAACTTTAATGGTGTTTAATATCAAAAATGATAATTTACTCCAAATTGTGATTAAGAAATAAAATTTGAGAGGCTTTTTTCGGTTTTAAAGAGCTTCTTTTATCATAGATAGAAGATTCATCAATGTATATAAATGTCGATAGAGGGGATGACGATAATATCAAAATCAAGTCCACTAAAACACGCAAGCAACATCTGAATATAAAATCACGTGTCGCGGGTCATATCTACATTTATGTCACTGATTCGATCTCAAACTGAATTCGATCTCGATCACGACTCGATCGAGTTCGCGACCCAAAAGACAGAGAGATTGACAGGTCGCGACTCTTCTACGCGAGCGTTCCCGCAAAAATCGGTTCCTTTTGGATTACGCATCAAAATTCAAAACAACACGAGAAAAAGTGCGATGAATGAAAGTAAGTGAATCATTGTATGAGCAAGCAATTAGTTATATACTGTTATGTAAAAATATATGAAAATAAAGTGCAATTTGGTTTGTCTTGTCAACTGATAATCGGGTTGAATAAGATCGGGTCTTTTAGAAATCCGTGATCCGATCACTCGTGTACAGGTTGCGATCGAATCAATCACGATCGACACAGGTCTACTTTCAATATTCTCATTGTAAAAGTTAGTATGTAATATACATCTGAAGAAGCCACTGTGTTTGGCGAAACAATTGTCATGTTAACAAAATAGTGAAAATCGAAAATTGTGAAGCTATATTCACAATATTATAATGGATTTTCATCAAGTATCCGCCCAATCAATTAGTTAATTTCATATTTAATTCGTGTTTCCATTTTAGTGTCCATGCGGAATTCATCTGTGAGGGAACAACTTGCCGCAGCATCAGCAGTGTCTGCGCAGAATTCAGTTTCAATTGCACCTAGCCCAGGTCCTGGAGCTCCCCGCTCGCTATTTGGCCGCCTCGGTATTCGAAAGCCGTCAATCCTCAGCCTGACCAGTCCACACGCCAGCTCCGGCTACTCTCCTGCTACAGCTAGAACCTTTAGTTTGGACGATTTGCTAAAACCTCTCCCCAGACGTAAGGCGCACTACGTGCCTGCCTGTCATTTAAAAATATCGTGTCTATCCTCCTTCTCTTCTTGTTGTACATTGCCTTCTCTGTCTATCTATTTTCTACTACAATATAATGAATTTGTATGTCAATGTCATAGGCAGATTAGAAACTGAATTTATTCATGAAAACATTCAGCAGTTCATAAAATGTTATTTACGGTTAAATGTATTCCAAGGAATTAGTAGATAACCAAATCAAAGCAAAATTAAATATGTCTACTTAATCTATATTCTCTTCTTTCAATTCTATGTAATAAACATATTGTTTCTAACTTTAAAAACAAACAGATGTGAAAAAATAATCAATCTACAGAACTACTTTTTTCAGTGATTACCTCTCTCAGACATGAATGATTCAGTAATCTGAATATGATTTGAACATACGCACGTGAGCCCAAATGAAAAATTGGAAAAGGTCTTGAAAGAGAAAATTTTCATCAATGAAAATTTTTAGAGAGTTAATTTCAAATGAAATAATTATCAATTTATGTTTATCTCCTTTCTGAAAATAAAATATTTATGTGGTACTGTTACTGTTTGAAATGTGTTTTTGCAAAAGTTTCGAGTAGTTATACATTTTGTTTTGATTGAGTCATGTAACCTCCAATTTCAATTGAATGGTTCTTGATCAGAGATGAGTCAATTTGATTCATTAAACTGATTTAAACAAGGCTATGCTTCACTCTATATAATCTGAGTTAGAATTTTTAAGCGAGTCTTACATGGCCAATAATATCGACAATACTTCACCATCTATGTCACAAATTTTTGAATAAGCGTTATCGACAATCTTGGATAATCATTAGCAGTTGCCCTAGATATCTGTAAGGTCTTCGACAGAGTTTGGTTCAAGGTCCTGCTATAGAAGGTTGAAATTTATTGTGTTCCCAAACAACTATGAAGCTTGATCAAAAACTACCTCCATGAAAGGCAAATACGTGTTGCTATCGATATTGCAATCTCGAAACCAAATACTCTTAACATCAGTGTGCCCCAAGGGGTGATCTTGCCACCTGCGTTTTCTTGTACATATAAATGATTTCCTCAATTCGACTACAAACAAAATTGTGAGCTTCACTGAGGAAGGTACTCCACTACTAACAAGAGGTCTATCAGTACATCTTCTTCTGACCATCAATGTGTTGCGCTAAGTGAGACTATCAGTAGCGATCTCAAGATGATTTCTAACTGGGGTTCTGGTAATTAAGTTGCTTTCAAGACCACAAAAAATTTCCTTATGGATCACATATAGGTAATTATCATTGGAAAACCAAATGATTAAGCCAACCAATGAACTATATCTTGCATTTAAATTGGCATGAATACGTCTCCATCATTAGCATGCCAATTTCACAAAAGCTTAGTCATCTGAGCTCGTGCTGAAAATCTGTTTACTTCAAAGCAGCTGTTGCTGCTTTATGAAGCCTAAGTTTCATCAGCGTTAGAATATTGCTCAGAGCTACAAAACTCTCCAGATGTCGACCGCTTGCCCCAACTTGACTAAATTGAAAAAATAGCAATGGGGCTAATAGACAGCATGTAATTAGCCGATCATATTCATTCACTGGGACATCGATGGAAGTTGTGGTAGTTTATTTCACTTTTACTGATATTATTACGGCAAGTGTTCTGCAGCGATTGACTCCATTATTCCACCAGGAGCACAGTTCACTCGTCTTAACAATGTAAGCAGATTATACACACTAATTTGACTGAATCCGACACCGTCTGTGCGCTAGACAGTTAAGCAAACTGCTGATGATGTGTAAGTTAAATATTATTTGATTCAAACATTATTGCTCGGTTTATTTAGTTGTTGAAAAAAAATGCGTGAGATGCTTCGTCACAAGGTCGTATTTTCCCCTCAGAGGGGTCAGCATATCGAGATGTGAATCGAACGGAAAATAGTCACAAATTGGACTGGGCTAGCATCACCGCGGAGTGCATCGCTTGTCCGAAAACACATTAAATCTCTACATTTAAATGGTGGCGGTAAAGAAAAAAAATTTAAACCCCCAGATTATCATTGGCTAACATCAACTATATCCATGAATACCTAATTTTAACCCTATAACTCAACTGACAGAAGTTGCGGGGGTGTGAAAAAACCTGACAATCTACGGAAAAACAAGAAATCTCTGCAAAAAAAGGGACGCTTTGCGACAAAAGCGAATAATTCCAAAAGGAATTTTCCTAATATGAACCTAATCTACGTACAAATTTTCAATCCTCTGAATTTATTTGCCGGGGGATTGGGGGTGCAAAATCCCTCAAAAGTTGGATTTTATGTCCCCATATACATCTCAACAACAAGAACATTAATCTATCAAAAAATAGATGGTTCAACCCAAAGAAATGTTTTCCAAGTAGTAAGACTTGCTTCACAAAATCTAAAAGTTTTCCTGCTCGATAAGTAGTTCTAACTGCTCATATTTAGTATTCTCTTAATAATTCCTCGTAATATTGTGTAACTATTATTATTATTATATATATATATATATATATATATATATATATATATATATATATATGTTTATTTATACAAAAATATCACTACTGATATAATTATATGAAATTACCTTTTCCTATATTTCTAAGTCGTATTATCCCTAACCAATATTCACTGTTTTCATTTTATAGACCGATTACTGTGTCCTTTTCTTCACTCTTGCGTGTGGCTGGTAGGTTGCACAAATACATGTTTAGTAGTGAATGTCCCACGTACAGCAGCTATTGTAAATACACATTACGTCAATAGATTATTAGATAATGCTAATGTAAATGCTTGATAATTATGAAATAATGAGTTCCGAAACCAAGAATATTTATTTGAATAAATGATATTTCTTGTTTGGGTACTTCATTGTTATCGGTATTAATTGCAATGACTATTTTGCAGTGCAGATCTTTTTTAATGTTTTTATATATTTCAGACGAATAATGTATATTTTGAGTTATATATCTTTGATATTATTGTTGATGTCTCAGTAATCATTTAATTCATACAGTAATCATTTAATTCATATTTTATATACTTTAAAAATTTACTTCAGTAGTTGAGAGTGAATTAATTACAATAGTCTGCAGCTTGTGTGACCTGAATAACAGAAAAAACTTTATATACTTTAATATTGTGAATATTTTCTGTAGGTAGTCCATCGCCCAAGAAAAAACGTAATAACTCAACACCTACAAAAAAAAATGCAGCCGAGAAGAAACAAATTCTACAGCAACTTGTTTCACCAAGCAGCAGCCAACTATCGAGGAAAGTAAGTTTGGGAGAACTCATGCACTTGAACGATAGAAATCCAGGATGTAGTGGACTTGCTAAATATAAAGAGAATCAATTGACTGTGAATGAAACAAAATTTATTGAGGATGATACAACACAAGCTATCTTGACGGATCCGAAACTGGAGAAAAAAGTACACTTCGCTAGGCTACTCAACAAAGTTTCTGCCGAAATGAGTTCAGGCTCCGAAATGGAACTTGGCATTATGAACTCCAGAAAGTTGGGAAGCACAATTATGAGACCATCTAGTTCTCCACCTTCACCTTGTATAGATGCCAGATCGCCTAACAGCACTTCAAGTAACCAAGGTAGCGATTCCTTCAGCTCTGATTTAGCTTTACCGAATGCTCTGAGTTCGAGTATTTCAGATTTACTCATCAGGCGACATTGCACCAAGTTCTCTAATGGTAAACCTGCCAGTGCTGATTCGATTCTGGCAATGTTCAGAAATTTTTCTTCAAGTTCTGCTGGTGCAAATTTGCCACCTTCGTTGATGGTTTCTCCGTCGACAACACCTACTGCCTCTAGTCCACAGGATGATATTGCCGGAGATGACGAATCATCGTCTTCCTCTATCCACACACCAGTATCGTTTTCTAGTGGTGCACCAGAGAGTCCTGTTCTTTATAGGCACAATCCCCAGAGCACAATAGAAGTTTCTGTGTTAGATACCCTTAGTGCCCACAAATCTCCCACTAGTGGAAGTAATTTGTTGCATCCTCCCACAATTCTTTTGGAAATACCTAGCACAATCAACAAGTGCCTTTCTCCCATAAGGGAGATGCCCACTCCCCTTCCTTCCCCGATACCTTCGCCTGCTAGAACTCCGATCATGCGAAGAAGTGCCGCAAAGGCATCGTTAGAATACAAAGATTCATCAGACGATAGAATCAGTGTTGAACTGCCAAACATTTCGATTAGCTGTAGTGATCTCGATGATGATGATATGCACTGCGCTCCGGATAATATTGACTTGGAAGCTGAAGATGGACTCATCGTTGAAGAAGTTGCTGCCATGCAGCAGAATATGTACAAAACTAAGGCGAGTACTGAGTTCATAACCTCATGAAAAATATTTTTTGTTTATCTTTCAAGACTATCCAGTCAGAAGTTTTTTGGGATTTAAAATATTACACTAAGTTCCTGCGAAAATATTCATGAATCGGTTCATACATACGTCTTCGATATCAATATCTATATCTAAAGAAACCCTAACCAAACAAAAATAGTTGTTTTTATTTATAATTTGTTAATGCAAAAATAACCATATACAATAGATGAGTTTATTTCTAAGGATTATAATAGATTCCACTCATACATGACTACATGTACTTTGGTTGACTTCAATTTAATCTTGGTAACCTTATATTCATATTTTACATGTGTATGTCTATCATTATTGGTTCTGTAATGGTATTAGAATTTTGGAAATGGTTTTGTTATTTTGTTTTGGATTTTATTTTCTTTAAGTTGTTATTGCTGTTCATAGTTTCAATTTATTGAAAATATACGTTATTTCTTAGAATACTATTCTGTAGTTCATTAAATTTAAAAGATTATATCATTAATTTCAGGTGCGTTTACCGCCTCTAGGACAAACCTCCGACCATTCTCAACGTTGTCCTCCGCCTTTGACGATTCCTACTCTAACGGTAGAAATACCTTCTCCAACATTCGTTCAATCCCCATCAATATCGTTTCCAGGATCACCGCCCCCTCACAAAAAATTGAAGACAGAAAGTTGTTTCCAGTTTCCACCTCCTTCAAAGCAACGAAAAATGCTTAAAGAATTCGAAAAACCAACTTCCCTAGATTTGCCCTGTGGACCACCGATGATTACTATAACATGTAACATGAGCGAAGCAGAATCTGATGCAGAATCAATGTCACCAGCTGTTAAAACTTCAGTACACCTTGGAGCAAGTACTTCAGGAATGTCATATCTTAGCCCATTTTCTATGGGGAATCGGAATGAACAACACGCGTCGGAATCGAATCTCAGCTCATCGGGATATAGTTCAATGGCCAGTCCTGGTCCTTCAAGATGTGGATCAAGTAACCCGCTCTGTCCATCAGAAATGGAAGATCAGGGTCCCCCTGGATCAGGACACGTCCATCGGAGACCTTCACCTATTCTTAAATCAAATGCACATTCATCGGAAAGTGAAGGAACAAATGTGGATAAAAATATCGAGGAAGGGGAGCAACGGAGAGGTAGGTCAGATTCGGAGACATTATCCGATGATCCTCTGATAGAGTCAAATGATGAGGGTATTGGAACAGATCATCTAGAAGAAAAAATTGAAGAAGGAGAAGTAAAAAGTGCTAAAGATCTAGAAATGCTCATTAATAGTGAAAGTAGTAATAATACCCAAACATTAATCGACTTATCTAACATAATCATACCTTCCCCCAAATGTAGAAATCTCGAAGATAGTATTGAACGGCTATTGTTGCCTCCACCAAGTTGTAGTTCAAAAAACTTACTTCAGTTACCAACAATTGTAGTTCAGTGTGACGAAGGACATCTAAGTCCAGTGAGTTCGCGAAGCGAAAGCCCTCTTAGTGATAGAACTAGTAGATTTTCTCCAGAATTCTACGGAAAATATCGTGATCTTTTACCGTTTACGGATTCAGATGGACTATATGACTTTCCTAGTAGTGGAAACAGCACTTCCTCAACGATTGTTCCACTCAGAAAATTGTCTGCTAAAAAACGTGAGAAGAAAGTATTAAGGAATTGTAAAACTCCTAGCCCTACTAAGTCCGTTCATTCAACTACATTAAATTATCATTTAGACATTCCAAGTAAAGACTTATATAAAATGCCCCCACCAAGAAAGCTTAGCCCCAAGAGAAGATTAGCGAGAACTCAAATTATGTCTTCTTCATCTAGTTCAGATAGCATAACTTCGACGAAAGACATGAGACTGTCATCCACAAGTCTCAGCCCTGAAACAATTAGATGGTCCCCTACAACAGAGTGGAATGATTATAAAAAATCAAAATGTTCAACTCGTGAGAACTCGCCTGATGTAAGTATTACTAATTGTTTTCAAACTGTTTGGTTTTCATATTGATGTTTAACGTTTCTAGCCAAAAACTTCTAATGCTCACTGACAGGTACATATTCAAATTTCGAAAATTGTAAGAGCTAGAATATTGCAGTGACAATAATTGGCTATTTTTATGTTTCTCTATTTCATATATCATCATATTCTTAGTCGTTATAGTGCCATCTTTTTCATTCATTCACGGCTTGAATATATCTACGTATTGCTATTTAATAACAATGAAATTTTCAGCAGATAAGAAGCGTTTTCTTGATTGTATGTGATTATATGTGATTAATTGGAAAAACCTTTTTAGGAAGTCTCGGAAGCAATGTTGCCGAAGTCAAGAAATTCTGTCACAAATCAAAAATTGAGTAGGTTGAAAGCTATAGGACACCAAATACGGTGAGTAGATTGAGATCTCATCCTTTTTTGACTAGTTAGTACATACATACATAATATATAATAACGTTGACTTCAAAATTCATTTCCACTGAAATTATGCGATATATTTATGTTCATTTAATCGGAATATAGTACGAACGGTTTTGATTTCTACACTAGGTATTATCAAGTATGACAACTGTTCCAAAATCAAGGAGTTATTCATTGAAGTAGTGTACCCTTAACACAAAAAAACACGTGTTCGTGAGATTGAGCAATAGAAGAATGAACAGCTATGTCTTTTTTGGCTCTGCGATTCGGCAACCAGAGTGTGACTCAATGGAGCATGTTAGTTTCCCTCAGGGAGAATAATTTTTGTCCTAGGTAATGAAAATGCTTTTCCACTTGACGATTGATTAATGTCAGAGTTTTCAACCATGGTGATCTCACGCGATATCGCCAAATGTTAACCAAACCATGACGGATCTACCTGTTGATCTGTCCTGTAATCAGACCAGTAGAGAAACATAGAACTGGGTCAGATATTTGGATGAACATGCCTGGCATGAGAAATCTCCTCCGAATGCGTTGGGGTTGCGAACCTTTCACCCGTTCATATTTCATCTTGTGAAATATACATTTCTCCTAGCTCTAACACGTGGTCGCCCAATGGCGAGGAATCATGAGTTCTTAAAGTGAAAGGGAATGGAATCCTATAGCATTTCCGACCAATGGCGCTATAGCTGGAATCATGGAGGTGCAGTACCCCGCGGACGGGCTTTATGATTTTGGAAATAGAATATTGCGAATTTATTTGCACTATACTGTTGAATGAAAGAAACACAGAAAACATATAAATGTTTCGATCTTATCAATGCCCTCGAGAACGAGCGATTATAAAAATCTATTTCCGCATTCAAATTCTCAACTTTTACTAATTTTTATTCCTTTCAAATCGCATCTGGACTCGATGTGCAAAAAATACAACCTAAAGGCCCCTTCACACGGGCGTCGATGTCTTGATACATCAACGTGCAACCAATAACGTTAATGTTGATGCAAAAAACGCGGATGGACGCCGCATTGATGTTTTTTGGATGCGCATTTCAACGAACACTATATTAATGGAGTAACCATTACCAACAGTTACGAATAGGTTTATTTTTTTAAAAGCTATCCTTTAGGCCAGATTCGGCGACAATTTTTATTTTCCTTTTTCTTGCACAAGTGCATAAGTACCCGCCACTGCCACTACAGCTAAATATCTTCTTCAGACATCTTGCCAAACAGTTTGGTAGACTGGACAAAACTATGGTTTTGTACGTACGTGTGTACGCAATCGGCTTGCACGTTATTGGTTGCACGTCGATGTATCAAGACATCGACGTCCGTGTGTAGCCCGCCTTAGTGACGGAGCACGTTACGGGTTTCACGGTTTTTTCCTATTCGTATTATTTCTATATTCTAACATTCATTCCTATTCTCATAATTCTGTCAGAAATGCATTGTTTTGTTGTGTATGTTCACGAGTTCGACTTATTACAGATTTCTTAGAAGATTAGAAACCAGTATAAAACACAGAGAGCGCTCAATAAGTCCGACTGATAGTATCGAAAGTACCGGAGAAGATTCACCAAGAGCCACTTCACCACTCCTTCAACATAGAGGTTCCAAACAAGAAATACGAAAAAGTAGTAGTATAGGTAAGTTGCCAAGCAGCTCGAGCCAAGGAAGCAGTCGAAGTCGTCGAGGAAAATACAAAAAGGGAGACCTGTTAATTCCTCATCAACAAGAATCATGGAAAAGAGTAGTGATAACTGGGAATGGCCATTCAGATTGAATATTCTTTGATATTGAGAAAGTTGATATAACTCTTCATCGAATTTTTCTGGCACACATTATTTACGGGTGAACACAGATAGTGAGTCAAAATGTTTCTAGCAGATCAAATAATATACCTATACTTCAAGCTATTCTTCGCCACTTAAAGAATTGATTGTATTCGCGGATATGCTGAAAAAAAGGGTGAGCATCGAAACTCCGTCACTAAGGTCGTATTTTCCTCTTATTTTTATTCTTTTCACATAGAAAATCTCAACACAAAGTCAATTTGGTGGAGGATGAAGAGATGTACAAAATTTGGATACCTGCAAAATAGCATAAAGTTTCTTCATATACAGTGTGGCACAGTGGCGTAGATAGCTTTTTGCGATGGGGGGGGATATGACTTAGTGTAAAATTCCATAAGTTTTATTTGTTGATGAAAATAATCTTTCATGTAGTAGAAGATGAGCAGAAAAAACTTTTTTTGGCTTAACATCGCCTTGACGAAATAAATATTTTTTCCACACTTTCAACTAACGAGAAGACAGGGGTGGCAGTAAAAATTTTTTGATAAAACTTGATAGTTTTGAAAAATTTATCAGCTGCTTTGTCAACTTCGTATAAATCATGCTTGAAAAATACCGTTAATCTTTTTAATATATTTAGTCTTGTCGAGGAGACCTCGGTAGCCCAGCGGTGAGGGTATCGCTTGTAAACAAAAGATTGTGGGTTCGAACCCACCTTGCTCCTGAGTGTAGTGTATGTCCGGAATTTAGTGGTTCAAAAATTAATCTGTTGGGTAATGACTTAGATTCAAGCCCATCGGCCGTTGGGAACCGGCGTTAAACTGTAGGTCCCTGGAGTTAATAAAAATAGTCTAGTGAACAAGTGCTTTTTTCTTCAACTTTTTTCAGCAGTTTCGGAAAAACAAAAGCAAAGTGTTATTCGATTTGTGCATCTAGATGTTTTTTGAGAAAATGAAAAATTCGCTAGCGAAAATTGTGAAAGTTATAAACAATATACCTACTGAAAAAAGGGGATTGGTTTTTTGCCAATATGTCAAAAAATAACTGAGATTTTGAAATCTGAAGAAAGATTCAAAAAGAAGAAGAAATTTCCCAAAAGAAAAACTCAACTTCCGGAATTGTAGAATCAAAATTCATAATTTTCTCAGAGAGGTAAAAATACTGCTAGGTAAGGGGTAACTTCGTTTGGGGAAGTCACACCTATTTAGGACACTTCAACAATAAACATTATTTAACCATATAAAATATGAGAAGTTACTGAATCGGTGAATGAACAATAATCCGGCGATGATAGAAATTTTTCTATAAGTTATGCAATAGTTAATCAACAATTTTTTGGTGTTTGAACATGAAAATTGTGACAACTGTTCAAGTATAAATCTGAGATTTTTTCATTCTTGGAGCTATTAAAGTAAATCCCTGTTGAAGAAATAAAAAATTTCAATTTTTCAGTTTTTTACTAACAATTTACGTAGTTTTGCAAAATCGAAATGAAATTTTTTTTATGAATTTAATGGTCCGTTTTTTATTATCGAAAGCTACATGGAAATGGTTATTTTGAATGTTCGTCTCGTATTATTTGAACAATTGTAAATAAATACGTTGTTTATAAGAGAATCAGGAAAAAGAAGTTATGATTAGAGTGTTTAATTTTACAACTAAGTAAATTGTTAGTAAAAAACTAAAAAATCGAATTTTTTAACGGGGATCTATTCTGAGGTCTTTCGAAACTAGCTCCAAGAAAGGAAAAAAATATCATATTTATAATTCAACAGTTAACACACTTGCAATGTTCTTGTTCAAATAGTAAAAAGCTAATGCATATCTAATGCGCGAAAAATAGCGATAAAAATTTGTTGTCGCTGGATTATTGTTCATTTACCTATCCAGTAAGAACCCGAAATTTTTTATTCCTTAGTATTTATATTTAATATAGTTAAATAATATTTATCGTTGAAGTGTCCCCTAATGGGTGAGACTTTCGCAAGCCAGATTACCTGTTTTCGGCCGTATTTTTACCCCTCTGAGAAAATTATAAATATTTATCCTACAGTTCCGGGAGTTAAAAATTTCTTATAGGAAATTTCCTCCTCTTTTTGTATCTTTATTAAGATATCCAAATATCTATTGGTTTTGAGATATTTGAAAAAACAAGCTCTTCTTTTTCTTTCAGTAAATTGTTTATCACTTTTACAATTAACCCGAACGGAACTCAATTTTTTCAAAAACTATCTACATGCTATTTGCTCATATTCTTCCGAGACTGATGAAAAAAGTTCAACACAAAAGCACTTGTAAATAAGACTGTATTCTCATGATTAGTAAATATTTCTCCAAGATTCATGATGTAGAAGTCCAGCCATCGCAAGAAAATTTTTACTAACTCGACAATTTTTATTAACTTCAAAATATTATGGAGTAATTAAATTGAGAATCAAATCCAAAATTCAGTCCTATTTTTCAAAGAGCTCATATTTCGATACCTACTCTACAAAATATTCGAAATATTAAATATTAATTGAAAATCCTCTATGAGCAGAAGTCACGCTCCTCGAATGTAAATAGGAATTTAATCGGTCACTAGAACCAAAAACCTTATTTGAAAGAGCTTGAATGGCTGAAATGGAAAATTTTATGTACGAAGGAAGAAGTCAACCAAAACCTCATCGCACTTGTTCTCTTTCTAAATTTTATACTACCTATACTATTGAACAAAACTGCAGATATAATACTACACCATTAAACAAAAGCTCGAGCACTTTTGTTTAATATTGAGTATAGTATACAATTTAGAAAGAGAAGTGCGTGGAGATTTTGGTTGACTTCTTCCTTTCGAAATAAAAATTTCCCATTAAAGCCATTTGAACTTTTTATCACTTTTTTGCTCATAGTGACCGATCAAAAATACTAATTCAACATTGAATAAAATATGCTCAAAACTACTAGTTACTTTATAATGTTAAAATTATGTCCATTCCTGATTGGTCGGCCTGTTCGAAGCGCGGAAATTATACAATACTCAATTGCTCAGCCGTCACAAAAACATATCTAGGTGATATTTTTATAATTGCACATACATAATAGCAGAAAAGGTGCTAGTGCTCAGTAAATTTCATGTAAAGTACTTAAATACGTACATAGATACGAAGACTTTCATTCAGTTCTATTATAATTATCGTAGGCTCATGGGGGGATTGATCCCCTTGATCCCCCCCTATCTACGCCACTGGTGTGGCAGAGAGAAAAATAAATTACAACCCTCAAAAGCAACTTCTCAACAGTAACCGAATTCAAATTAAATTTTTGACTGAGTTAAGACTGTAGAGATGCGCAATGCTCGAAAATTCCCAAAAACGCTTGAAATGTCAACATAAAGAATGCAGAAATAATTTCAAACCCCACTTTACACGTTGGGTGGAAAAACATAACATCTCTTCCTTAAAATGGTGGCGATTGGGGAACATAGCCGCAACCACTACCTTTACTTTCCCTGGCATCAACTAAATCTACGTTAGAAATTTTCAACCATCTAACTGAGCTGTGTAGATGTGCAAATTTTTAAACGCCATGAAAGTCAAGTAATGTCTACATAAAAATGCAGCGATGAATAAAAGTTAATACCACCAAAAGGCACTTCCTTGGCATCAACTCAACACTCACAAATTTGGACCATATAACTCAGTTTGTAGAAGGTTTGGGCATACTTAAATCCTCCAAAACCCTGTTTTTTAATTCCATGCACCCACCAGAAAGCTCTAACAAGCTGAATGTGATAGATACTTTCTTTCCATCTTATGCCGCCAGGTTGAATTTTCCACTCATGAGTCTTCTCGCCACTCCAATTCCCTAAGAGTAAAATGCCAAAGCTTTGACTCAATTTAACCAAATTTGGAGAGTTTTGTTGCATCAAGAGATACTCCAGATGCCAAATTTAAGCTCAATTGAACTGATGCAGGCCGCTAGAGATATTCAAATGTACAGGCAACAAAAAACATCGTGGTCGTGAAGTTCTGAGACGGATATAAAAATCACTCCTCTTTGTTGACTTTCGATACAGTTCAATAATCTATTATTTTCGAGGAAAATACTACTTAAATGTAAATTCAAATAGATAATCTCGACTATTATGGCAAACTCAAGTTTTACTACTCTTTTGCAAAGTACAGATTCTGGATCTTACTGTGAAAACATATGTATTGGTAATTAAGTGAAACAATTGTATATTCTAAACATCGAACAATCACTTACGATGTCGAACTACATCGATTGCAATATTTACTGAAAATGTTATTTAAATAATTCTTTTTACTCTAATTTTCTGCTCAACTTATGTTGCCCTATATTAGCACCTCAGTATATATTAGGATAATGCTTGTAATAACCAAATATTTCTTCTATACGGGCATCATGTAAGATACACTGATAACAACTGACGTTCACACTAGTCCAATGTGTTCATAATAACAAAATTCTGCGAAGTTTCCAAGAGTAAGGATATAAATGAGAATCAATTGTAAATAACAAAAAACGTCCAAATTGTGAAATATTCAAATACTTATGGTTATGTAAAATAATGATAGTATAATAAGCTTGTATATGAGACTGATTTTCTACTATTTCGAAAATTTCTTCTTGTTGAAGTATTTTTAGGATATCCCTCATAAAGCACCGGCATTCATACCCCACAACCTATTTCACTCTGCATGAATTTTTTACACATTCATTACAATTTATTACACCTATTCCCGAATTTATTATAGTAGCAGAACTCAAGTTATGGGGTTGTGGTTTAGAATCAGTCTAAAGCTGCACCACTCTTATAACATATTGAGTATTTTTGATTCAAAACTTTGCTATAATTAATTTAACTTAATTACAACTATTTCCGGCCTCATTACAATGCCACAATTCCAAAAAATAGGTAGCGCATCCAAAAAATATAACAATACCACATTAATGTAAGGGTATTCATTTATTACAATAGCTCACCTAGTTCGGTAGGGTTTAAAGAGTAATGACGAATAAGCTGCAGGTAGTGGGGGTAGTGTAATTATCGATAAAAATTTTTTGGAGTCAAAAAATCATAGAATTTTCGAAAATATGATAGAAATACAGGGTTTTCAATTTATTACATTAGCCCATTTGGTTTTGTCAATTCAAGAAATGGTCAGCAGGGTTACAAAAATTTTAACAAAGAAGCTGCAAGTGAGTGCGGGGTAGTGTAATGAATGATAAGAATTTTTACGACAGAAAAAATTATAGAATCAAGAGAAATATGATAGAAATACCGGGTTTTCAATTTATTACACTAGCTCACTTGGTTTTATCGATACAAGAAATGGTCAGCAGGATTTAAAAAATAATAGAAAAGAAGCTGCAAGTGAGTGGGATAGTGTAATAATTGATTATAATTTTCACGAGACAAAAAATTATAGAATTATCGAAAATATGATAGAAATACTATGATTTTTTTGTCTCGTGAAAATTGTTATCGATAATTACAATACCTCACTTATCTGCAGCTTATTTGTCATTACTTTTTTAAATTATGTTATTGTCATATTTTTTCGATGCGCTTCAATTTTTTGGAATTGTGGCATTGTAATGAGTCTGTAAATAGTTGTTATTAATTATAGCAAAGTTCTCAATCAAAAATAATTAATATGGTATAAGTTTAGTGTGGTGCAGCTTTAGACTAATTCTACACCACATGCTCATAACTTGAGTTCTGCAACTGTAATAAATTCGGGAATAGGTGTAATAAGTTGTAATTAATGTGTACAAAATTTACATAGAGTAAGAATAGGTTGTGGGGTATGAATGCTGGTGCGCCATGAAAGACATATTTTTAGGTGTTGCACCACGAATGAAAATCCAAAAGACACAACAGATCACTGAAATCGACGAAGGACATATTTGAGCAATACAGGATAAGAGCAATAACTGAAAGAGAAATTATATCATGTGCCTTACATTCATTACATACTGATTGACAAGTCTCATAATAGATAAATGAAAGGTCCAAATGAAATTCTAACTATTCCGGTTAAAATATAGTTGAACGTCATTCTTTCAATATAGTTAACTTGAATAATTTTTTGTTCTGGAGTTTCGAAAGATTTACTTCTCTGCGCTCATTCACGTTTTGAAATGTCTACTTTTCTTCACTGTGAGGAAAAGTTACCTTTTATTAATTTTCCTCAAGCAAACGAGTTCGAAAAAGAAATATTCTTCCTACTAGCGTTTGAAGACTTAACCGCTGAAAACTATTGGCAATTTTTATTCAACAGCATGGACATTTATTACACGCAAAGATATTCATTATTGTTAACCTATGTGTACCTACTATTTGTAAATGCTGTTGAATAAAACTTACCTATAATATTGTTCGGTTGAGTCTACAAATGCTAGGTGAAAAAATGTTGTTCCTAACTCATGAGGAAAGTCTGCCTCTGTCCGGAAAAGTAAAACTTTCTGCACTTTCTTGGAAAATAATTATTTAGAAGGACTACTAGTGAGAGGCTCCCCCGCCTATTAAATAGATCCGTGAAAACTATAGATCGATGAAAATATAGTTTCCCGAACCACGATGAGTGCAAAGCCTGTCCCTGCCTCTGTCGAACGGGCGCGCCATCTGCTCACGGTCAATCGTAGTTTGTGCGGAATCGGTAGAATCGGTAGAATACTACTATACTTCGACACTTCTCGATAGAATTCGACCCGTCCAACTGTCGGCTCGAAAGGCGGTCACGTGAATTGAAGTCCATGTGAAGCGAAAATAGTTCTCAAGGGTCGGGAATGCAGCCGTTTTCGCGAATTTCGGAGAAACGTCAAACTTTAAACGTTCGATATCGAAAATCGGCGTCTCGGATCGAGGCGAGACGTAGCCTAAGCACTACGGAAAGGACGTGGGCGATCGACATGGCCCCTCGGGCCCCGCGATTCGGGGCCGATCTCTTTATCTCGGCTTTATAAATTTGCCATAATGCGGCCTTCGGCCGCCTGCATTTTGGGAAGTCCAAAATGGCAAACCAATTATTTATTTAGTATTATAATACTAGTGAGAGGCTCCCCCGCCTATTAAATAGATCCGTGAAAACTATAGATCGATGAAAATATAGTTTCCCGAACCACGATGAGTGCAAAGCCTGTCCCTTCCTCTGTCGAACGGTACGCGACGCGTCAAGTGCTGAGCCCGTCCCTGCCTCTGTCGAACGGGCGCGCCATCTGCTCACGGTGAATCGTAGTTTGTGCGGAATCAGTAGAATCGGTAGAATACTACTATACTTCGAAACTTCTCGATAGAATTCGACCCGTCCAACTGTCGGCTCGAAAGGCGGTCACGTGAATTGAAGTCCATGGTAAGCGAAAATAGTTCTTAAGGGTCGGGAATGCAGCCGTTTTCAGGAATTCCGGAGAAACGTCAAACTTTAAACGTTCGATATCGAAAATCGGCGTCTCGGATCGAGGCGAGACGTAGCCTAAGCACTACGGAAAGGGCGCGGGCGATCGACGGGGCCCTTCGGGCCCCGCGATTCGGGGTCGATCTCTCTATCTCGGCTTTGTAAGTTTGCCAAAATGCGGCCTTCGGCCGCCTGCATTTTGGGAGGTCCAAAATGGCGAAGCAATTATTTATTTAGTATTATAATATACTAGTGAGAGGCTCCCCCGCCTATTAAATAGATCCGTGAAAACTATAGATCGATGAAAATATAGTTTCCCGAACCACGATGAGTGCAAAGCCTGTCCCTGCCTCTGTCGAACGGTACGCGATTGAACCGAACGCATCCTTTATCTATGGTACGCGACGCGTCAAGTGCTGAGAGCTCGTCCCTGCCTCTGTCGAACGGGCGCGCCATCTGCTGCTCACTGTCGATAGTGTCAATCTGTAGTTTGTGCGAAATCGGTAGAAAACTACTATACTCGTTGGGCCTCGCGGTGGCGATGCTTCTCGATAGAATTCGACCCGTCCAACTGTCGGCTCGAGAGGCGGTCACGTGAATGCTAGTTGGATTCAAGCGAAAATGGTTCTTAAGCGTCGGAAATGCTGCTGTTTTCACGAATTCCGGAGAAACGTCAAACTTTAAACGTTCGATATCGAAAATCGGCGTCTCGGATCGAGGCGAGACGTAGCCTAAGCACTACGGAAAGGACGCGGGCGATCGACGGGGCCCTTCGGGCCCCGCGATTCGGGGCCGATCTCTTTATCTCGGCTTCGTAAGTTTGCCAAAATGCGGCCTTCGGCCGCCTGCATTTTGGGAGGTCCAAAATGGCGAAGCAATTATTTATTTAGTATTATATATAATATTATTAAAATTATTCAAGTAGAGCATTTCCTACTAAAAATGAATGAAAATGCTTAAATTTGAGAAAGGAATATAAAACTGTCCTAAATTGTGTTACACAGATATTCTAATATTTATTTCAATATTATTTCGTTCTTTCATCAAATAACGTGATAGAGTTATTATTATATGGATTTCTGAGTTATTAACAGTTGTTCTAGCATTAGAACATTTTCAGCAAACTTTTTTTAATGCAAAATTTCTGGTAGGAGCATTGATGAACTGGCAGGGTTCTGGGTCCTC
Organism: Cynegetis impunctata; assembly: GCA_030704885.1. NCBI lineage: Eukaryota > Metazoa > Arthropoda > Insecta > Coleoptera > Coccinellidae > Cynegetis > Cynegetis impunctata. The sequence goes on from JARQZK010003613.1 coordinate 675,008, forward strand.
CAAACTTATTCAAAGTACCGCCTTTCATCTCTTATGGAATACTTGCTAATGCGAAGCAGTTTATGAGCAATGTTCAGTTGGTTTTTTTACACAAGATGGTTTCGCAAATTGAAATTTTGTCCTTAATTTTCCCATTTAGAAATTTATTCAAAATTTGTCAGAAAACCAAAAGTACATAATAACTGTGGATAACTTCTTCATACAGCATATTTTTTCACGCATATTTTATACCCTTTTGCTATTATATTCTATTAAAGAGTAAAAGTATTGCAAAACCATTCAAAGAATTTCCAGGATCTTAGCTAGAACTTATTGTTTTTTTTCATTTACAGATTAGGGATTTGAATACCTTTATGAATATTACCCTGATTTCTGATGTGTCTTTTGGATTCAAACATTTTATATATTAAAATAATATAACAATCGCACTTCTCTCGACGTTAATATAAAATACTTCTAATATTTTCAGTTAATTCATCGCCGCAAGATGATCAATCTTTATCAAAACTGAATTCAATATATATATATATATATATATATATATATATATATATATATATAAATATATATATATATATTATATATATATATATATATATATATATATATATATATATATATATATATATATATATATATATATATATATATATATATGTATATATATATATATATATATATATATATATATATATATGTATATGTATAGGTAAATTATCATTAATTTTGAATAATATAATAATTTTTCTTCAAAATACTCTGAATTTTTTTAATACGTTATATATAGATAGATGACTAAAATATTCGATCAAGGTTATATTGAATTCAGTATTTCGCCTTCAAGTCTGTCCAGTTATGAGAGAATGTGATAACTCCATTTTCATATATTTCCTTTCCCTCCACGAGAACTTCAGTTATGCATCATTCAACTGGACAGTCTATATAGTGATATTGGGCTTCATGTCTTATACTCAAAACAATGTGATAGCTTTGTGACTTCTAAATAAAAACTAATTTCAGCAATACTTTTGGAGGGAACAACACTTATTAAGCACAAATGAGCAATTATCGTCTTTAGTATTGCACATACTGTTATATTTCTTCCTTAGATATTCGAACTTGTATCTAGTTATAATTACCTATAGCAAGCCGTAATTTTCAATATTATGTCAACTTTTTTCTGTCAATAATCAAGTTTTCATTAAGTAATGTAAGTATTTATAATAAACTATGAGTTACATGCTGTTTTGTTTAACTTTATCCTTACCTTTCCTACGAATTTGTTGTTTTATTTAAAATGTTGACTACCCTTTGAACAACTAAATGAGTGTTACCAAAAAGCCTGGATTTTTTGACACAGTATAAATTTCAATAAAATTATGTGGCACAATGATGACTTCTCATCAACATACAAATATTTTATTGTAGAATTTAAGTATATGCGCCAATTTGTCATAATTTGTAGGTAATTGTGTGCAAAGTACAATTTTACTTGTAACACATTGCGTGCCACCGTTGTAATCGAGAAAACATTCCCAGAGGCCAAACCACATTTTAGTAATATTTATATGTATAAGCTAAAAGAAATGTTTTTCTCCAACCATCAAAAAATGTTGACATTTTTGTACTATTTTCAGGTGCAAAAGCCATCAATTCCCTTACCGTACAAAAATTTGCTCGTTGCTTAGCAACACTTTTAATCCTAGGATTAAAAACGCTACTTTTAATCCTAGGACCAAAAGTAATTGCATTTGAGCTCTCTAATTATTGAAATTTGAAGAAAAAACATTGTCTCTTACAAACTTAGTAAAACAAACTAATTGGGCAACTATATATAGGTATTTATTTGTTATTTATATTGATATTGAATGTACAATTGGTACAATTATTGCCAAAACTCAAAGCACCACTGAAATTATCACTAACAATTTTCGAACAATTGAAAAGATTTTCATTAATGTCACAACGCATAGCACCTCCAATTCCTAATACTAGAACAACCTTTATCATCAAATATACATTATCAGGTGCCATATCCAGGAACCGATTCACTTCCTTCTTCGTAAAAACCCTAGCCTTTTTAGGTATATATCCATCACTTTGCCTTTTTAACAATGCTCGTAATTTCGAATATTTACTAATATCCACACCATTTTTGATATCCAGTGTGGATCGCAACATTGAATACTGTGACCAAAGAGTGGATGGCTTGACGGTCTTCGTTAAATTTGAGAAATACACCATAAGAAAACTCTCCGCACAGTTTTGCACATTTTTTCTTTACACCAATCCATGAATCGCTGATTTGCAAGTTCATAAACTTGGCGAGATTTGGGTGGCAAAAGATTTAGATATACTGCTTCGGCACTTTCCAATATATCTGCAGGTATATTTTCAGCGTGTTCAGCGTAAAAACTACTACAAAAATTATATGATTAGTACGTCTACTGACGTCTACTTGACAATCAATATTTACCAACAATACCAGATATCCATGACTACCGACTTGCTATCGCTGTTATAATTTATTAATAGGTGTTCAAATTTATTACCAAATTATTAACGATTTTTGAATAAAACTAATATTATTTTAATTTTGACTTGGTTGGAGAAAAAATAGTATATATCATACGGACTAAAAGTGCCTATTTTTACTCGCAATTTTGCATTCGCTCGGCTGCGCTGCGCTCCGCCTCGCAACTGCAAATATTGCTCGTAAAAAAAATATGCACTTTTAATCCTTATAATATAATATACTATTTTCTGACAGTTTTGTGTTTTTTTTTGTAGTTTTGAGTTATTTTTCTGTAGTATTTCAGTGTCTCTCATATATGAGCGACGTGGCCCTGTAGCAAAAAATGCGCGATGTTTAAGCTGCTGGCCATATCTGTCAAATATGATCGACGCATGTTTTTCAGTGTTTTCTCTATTCTTGCAAGTTTGACGATTGAAAACTGAACGGTTTGTGTTGCGTTGCAATAGGGGTCGAATTTATCTGCTATATTTTTATGTTTGTGTATTTTCTATTATCCTATCATAAAAATTTTTTCGGAGTATCAGACCCTACAGACAATTTCGTTCTCTTGTATATTTTATAGTTTTATGTTTATCTATAGTATATTCCATTCTATCACCATATTTATTACGGATTATTAGAACCTACAGTCTAATACCTCTGTCACAAGAAAAAATTCGTCGCAGGTGTTCCTTGTGCTATGCGAAAATTCAGAAGGAATCAGGACGTACACTTGCAAAATCGAAAGCCAAATTGACTCACAATTATTTTGACAAGTGCCCTGGACAGCCGCAAATGTGTGCGTTATGTTTTAACGGAAAACATTAAGTTTTCCGTCTATTTAATTTTAGTAGTTAAAAAAAATTTTTGCTTCGTTTTGTTAAGTTCTGAACATAAGGGTTCTCAAAATGAGTTTTGTGTGGATATTTTTTGTAATGTTCTAAAAATAATCTTCTTCAGAATGAATTTTGTGTTGATATTTCGTAAAATAAATATTTTTTTAAATTTTTTTTGTATTAAATATATCTTTCCGATTTTGCTCAAACCAAGGCGCATATTACTCTCCCTAAAGGCCACGCTCATGATTTCCCATAAGAAATACACGGTAGCGGGTGTTATATTTGATATACATGGCCTAACAGTGAGAGATGTTGAGAGATGTGTCTCTGAAAAATTAGCGACGTGGCCCTCTGCGACATTTGGGTGTCTCTCATATATGAGCGACGTGGCACGCAATGTGTTAAAAAAGTTTTTTTGAATTGTTGAAGGCAAATAAGAGATACTATTAGTGTGGTCCATTGATAACTCCTTCAAAACTACATGTAGAGGTCCTAAAAGCTCCTAACTCCTCAATGAGCCTCTCAAATTTTTTGATAAATTTTATTTTCAACAATTTCTGTATAATATATATTTTACTTAACTCACTTTTGCGTTGATCTGATAATTGTTGAATAATTTTTCTCGCGCTTTATAGTTGTTCCACATTAGATGCACTTCTTTGATATAGATTGTACTATTACACATTGTGATTTTCAATCCAATCTTTTCCCAGAAAAAACTTACCTTAAAAACAATCCCAATTTTGAGTATTTTTCTTGAACTTAAAAAGTAATTCACGATATGAAATTAACTCTATAAAAAAAACCTATACTTAAGTCTCACTTAAAACTAGAGAAGCGATGGTCTCAGATCTCCAGCTTTTTAGTTTTATTAGATATTTAGATACTAACAGAATCAAATTATCTAATTTTTAGACGTAACAATAAAAAATCATTCATATTTCGAAAGAAAGTTCATTTACCTTCATAAATTATAATTGATATTATAATATTTGTCGATATCGCCAGCTCAGGCTGATTATGAATAACTTTTATACACTATTGTAGCAAGAGGTCAACCCAACAATTCTATAGACAGGTCCCTCAGATGATAACGAAGGCAAAGACCAAGTTGAAAAAAATATAGAATCTTCAATGTATTCATGAACATTTTTGATATGAAAACGAAGCATTAATACAACGATTTTTATTGGACATATATAACAAAAAATAAATTAAATAAATGTAGACAATGTAACAAAATATTTTGATCATGAAATTGCACATAGTATTTGGTACGTTTACATTAAGAAATAAAAAACAGTTCCATAACTGCAAAGATAACTATACTTATACTGACAAACTCACTTCTTTGAAAAACTTCAATATTTCTGAATGGAACACTTTTAGGACTTTTAAATTGATTATATATTCCTCTTTTTGTAACACAATAACACCTACTCCACGATATGTGGTTGTCATACTGCCTCCACAATTTACATAGTTACTTCAAAAAGGAACTAACAAAAATTCATTTATACTATTGAGTACTCATCATAGGTATTCATTGTATGGAAATGATTTTCCCCGTATCTGACACAGTTAAAGAGTATTAATAAAATTATCTAGATGATTAATACCATATGTTAGTTAAGTCATAAGTAGAAAAATATTATTTCTCATTAGAACTTTAAATTAAGTATTGTAGCAATAACATAGGACTCTTGTTCTGATCATATCTAGAACAAATGTGTTTCTGAGATTATCTATAGACATTTATTGGTTTGGCGAAAAAATAAGGCATCATATTAATAAAATAAAACTATCACTATCTGAAATATGTCTTTGGTTAACAAGAGAAATTCCAACTGCAAATAAATTTGCTTCATTATAGAGGTTTTCAACGTCAATAGATCAATTCTGAGTATGAACATATGTCTAAAATAATCTTGAATTTTTCTTCAATAATTTTTCATGAGACAATCAATATAAATTCATTTGAATCAAGGTTATATATGGAAAATTGAGATATACTCAGTTCTCTTCATCTGAACTCAATAGCATGGTTTTTTCCGTATAACTCAAAGAATTGACAGGTCTCTGTGTTGCAGAAATTGGTGGTACGCTAGGATTGTCAGTACTATTATAAAACTGAGGTACGGTTCCACCGCTAGGACTCATGGGATCGTCAGGATCATAGCTCGATATTCGCTGCCCTCTAGGATTTTTACCTCCAGCTTGAACACAAAAGAATAACTGTTATTACAACAATCCAATAAGAATACTAAAAGGTTACAACATAGGAACTCTTCAAGTATTCGATGACTTTCTAATTCGAAAAAAATTTCTTTCGATTATTTCCTCAATACATGAGCATACTATTAATAATTGCAACTATCACAGGCAATCACTGTAAACACATGGAATATCAGTGTTGAGATACTTTCTTTTTGGGAAGAGAACCATTTTCTATTATTCTATTTCACCAAATATTTCGACGCCCATCAATATTGCATCATTCAGCTCTTCATTGTATGTATGAGTCAAATATCCACCCCGATTTAACTATACTGAGGTAAAAGGTGTACTGAAAAAACGACATTTTTCCATTTTTGAACTTTGCTTCGTAAAATTTTGAAATAGTGAAAATAGAGTAAATGAAGGCAAATGGTACATTCTCTTCAACTCACTAGGAGCTCACAACTCGACAACCAGTTGGACTTCTTCAGGATCTTATAAATTCATACAGTTAGCTAAAAGTGATCGTTTTAACCACTGATGAACGCAGTTGAGTTCCAAATCAAAATTTTGAGTGGTGTTAGATATTTCGTCTTAATGCACACAGCTTGTACATCATATTCAATAATTACACGATGCAGATTTCTATATAATTTCACTGTCTTCGAAATCAATCTATATATATATATATATATATATATATATATATATATATATATATATATATATATATATATATATATATATATATATATATATATATATATATATATTTATTATATATATATATATACATATATATATATATATATATATATATATATATATATTTATGTATATATATATATACATATATATATATATATATATATATACAGGGTGTCCCAGAATTTTTTAGACAGGCTATAACTATAAAACGGCTGAAGATAACTTCATAAAATTTGGTATGCAGCAATTGGACGGATTTTACAATATTGCGAATCCCTCATGTCGTCAGCGAAATCATCACCGTAGCTATGACGTCATGTCATAAAATATCAAATGTAAAGGTGGTCGTGTGACTGCTCATATTAAAGGTCTTCTTATTCTGAATTCAACCATGTAATACAGTTAGTATGTTAAAATTTATTAGTTGTGTATTTTCGATCAAAAGGAGCTCAACAAAATAAATAAAAAAGTTTAATAAACAAATTTAATCACATGAAAATCAAGGCAATAATACCATTATTCTACAATTAATTTCAAAACAAGCCACAAACCTGATTTTCATGTGATTGAATTTGTTTATTAAACTTTTTTATTTATTTTGTTAAACTCCTTTTGAACGAAAATATACAACTAATAAATTTTAACATACTAAGTGTATTACATAGTTGAATTTAATATGAGCAGTCACACGACCACCTTTACATTTGATATTTTATGACATGACGTCATAGCTACGGTGATGATTTCGCTGACGTCATGAGGGATTCGCAATATTGTAAAATCCGTCCAATTGCTGCATACCTAATTTTATGAAGTTATCTTCAGCGGTTTTAGAGTTATAGCCTGTCTAAAAAATTCTGGGACACCCTGTATATATATATATATATATATATATATATATATATATATATATATATATATATATCTGGTTTTTTTAAAGAAATACTGAAGATCCTCATCAGTTGTTAAGCAATATATTTCGTGACACTATTGAAAACTTGAATTATTTTAATTTAATGAATTAAATACACTTCATACATTCGTGACGTTGAAATGACCGTAATTGTGAGGAAAAAAACTTAAATTAGGCGTAATTCATTTAGAATTACATAAGAATTTCTAAAATAGCAAAATAAATGTGCGTTGCTATTTAAAATTTCAGGGGTAGATGCGCTGAGGCTGAAGGGGTTAAATATAATACAACAACAAATACCCCAAAAGTTGTCCCCCTTGATACTGAAATTGACGGGTTTTGCAAAATTTTCATAGTATCATTAGTTAAAGAAATATCGAGTGCTGCTCGTTTTGAAATTGACTCCCCTTAATATATCTATATATATATATATATATATATATATATATATATATATATATATATATATATATACACTCACCGGCACGAAAAACGGGCACCCCTATAATTTTTGTATTAAAATGACTAAATTTTCTATTTTTCTTATTGTAACCTTTGTCAACAGTAGGCACGCATTGATGCATGTTTTTAAAGTATGCTTTCTTCAGAAAATGTTTTCGGAAGGCGTTTATTTCAAGAAAATGATGCCTATTAACATTAACACAAAGAAAACAAATTTATTAGCAGTTATACAATTATCATCATAAACACAAAAAACAATTTAAAAAACCAGTATTTATCACTTCTCTATCTAATTAATACCTCGTATTACCTCCACGAGCCTGTATAACGGCATTAATTCTTCTAGGCATACTGTTAATTAAGTTGGATAGTTCATTCTGTGGAATCGCTTCTTATTCCTCTAAAAGAGCCACTCTGAGCTGATCTAAGGTAAGAGGAGCAGGTACCCGGCTTCGAATTCTTCTACCTAGCATGTCCCAAATATGCTCAATTGGATTTAGATCGGGACTGCGCGCTGGCCATGCCATTTGGGTTATACCAACTTCGTTTCAATTCCGTGACAATTCGGGCGATATGAGGGCGTGCATTGTCATGCATCAGTATGAAGTTGTCACCAATAAATGGTGCATATGGAACAACATAATCTTGTAGGATCCCATTTGTGTACCTATCTGCAGTCACAGATCCTCTAGGGACCATGTACAATTCTGTTCGCGCCTCTGAAGATATTCCAGCCCACACCATAACTGAACCCCCTTGAAAACTTACTCTAGGGCTAAAAGTGCACTCAGCATATCGTTCACCTTCTCTTATCCAGACTCTTTCGCGACCATCTGGGGATCGTAAGCAAAATCTGGATTCACGATGTTCTCTGGAAAGTTCTGGTCCTATAGCGGGGCTTCGAGATCTCAGATTAGCTTCATTCAACTTTCTTCTAACTGTTCGTTCACTAACATTTACGTTCCTGACATGTTCAAGATTGTTTCTAATCTCTACAGCAGTTGTATGACGATTTCTTAGTGCTGAAGATATCATAAAACGGTCATCTCGATGAGTAGTTCTTTTCTGGGGACCAGTTCCAGGACGTCGAATGTAAGCTCCCGTCTCTATAAAACGTGTAAATACACGTTGCACGGTACTGCGTGATACCCCAAATCTGTTAGCCACGTAAATTTGACTTCTTCCGTCTTGAATAAGAGCAACAATAGATGCAACAGTTTCTGCGCTTAAAGACATTTTGAAATTCACACTAATTGACATAAGCAAGTAATAAACCATATAACATAAATAAACACTTAACCTAAACTTAAATGTCATCGTGAAAATCACTGAAAATGCATAGCCTACTGGAACCGCAGAAGTAAGTGCAAGATGATAACTTTTACATTATTGAGATTTTCGTACAATACCTAAATTATGTTCAATTTGGGAAGATATTTCTTGATTAAAAATCTGCAGGGTATTCTACTAAACCGATTCCAATGTTGAAATAACCGAATTACGAAAAAAAATTAGAAAATTAATGCATTTCATGAAAAATTATCGGGGTGCCCGTAAGTGTAAGTTTATACATGATCAACTATTTATGAGAGTGAATATAGTTAACATAATTCATTAAAAACACTAATATACATTTCCTAGACTCTTCATTGGTACAAAATGTTTAATTTCTAATCTAGAATGTTGATATACGAATGTACACCTAGTTTAAAATATAATTTCGTTAGTAATACAAAAATGCTTTCTCACATGAAACAATTAAGTACTTCGAATAGAAAATTGAATGTATAGAATTTTCTTTTCACTGAACAAACGAAGTTGGAAAAAAGCAATTTCGCACCACTGACGATCTGGCCTGCACCAAAAAATAAAGCATTATTCATAACGAACACCAAACACAAATTCTTAAGTTCAGAATTTTTCGCATTCCATAACGTCATGCAAAAAAAAAAGAAAAATCAAGACCAAGCCATTTATTTAAAAAAAAATTAACAGATTACATTTTAATAAGGATACTAAGTCTACTACAATAAAAAAATATTCCACTCGAATTATATACAAAAATTTATAATAAGTTATAAGTACTTGAAGCATTTGTATATACAGTTTTAATGTGATGCGAATTTTTTCTAGAGAAAAATAAGAAACTTTATACAGAAAAAAGTTGAGAAAATTCGTACGTTTGACTAAACCTCAACGCAAAAATATATATCTGCTGTAAAAAAAATCGAATAGGAGACTGCATAAGGAAAACAGCTACAAACTAGTTATTTAGTTAGACAAAATGCATTTAAGTACAAATCTAACTACACTTGAATGAGGAAATTATAAATATTAAGGATGTATTTATTATTTTGCTATAACATTTTATTATAAATGTCCCAGTGGTGTAATTTTACAATACCTTTAATTGAAATTTCACAGATTCCAGGCATACTAAATATTTTTCAATTTTTGTCAAGAATTAGTTTTAATCTGTTTGAAAAATCCTACTTAATAATGCTTTGGCGCAAACAGCCATAATTGTCTTCGCAAAAAATTTAGATGATATTCATTCTATCATGATATAAGAAAAAATATTATGTACAACATTGAAACACGATTTTTCAATATATTTAGTATAGCCTTTCACTATGAAGAATACAAGATAGCCGTTGATGGGCCGAGAACAAAAATTCAGCCAGAGCTCTGAAAGGGGCCGACAGGGCAACTTCATGCAGATGGAAACATGCTAAAGATGATCGCATTCAAATTTCTTTTTATCACAGTCTCTCATAGGGCCTGTTCGATACAACCTCTGTAAAAATCAATCAGTTATAGTCGCATGATATTGAAATGTAAGTTATTGATAATTAATGGTTCAGCAGAAGCAAATCATATACAACACATGGATCTTAATAAAACACTGCAATTTTCCTAGACTTTACTATTTAAAATCCGTAAGACACCCAGGATTTGCGGACCGGTGCCAATCCTACGACTTGGTTTTCCAATAAAACATTTAATATACGAACATACCAAAAACACCAAGCATTATATGGATAACAGTTTAATTTATTTGTGGTTGATTTCACCTAAGTGAGATTGAATAATTAATTATCATAAAGTGACAATGATTAATCCAGCCAAAGTAGTAATCATCGTCCATATGGAGTGAATTAACGTAAATCGGTTAAGAAAACTATGATATGTATCACAAACGGCCATCAAACGCCCTTTAATTGTTCACTAAGCAATTTATTAGTGGTATTCCATACCACACTGCCACGGGATAAATTTACTAAAACCCGAACCACTATTCTAACGTAAAGACGACTGTATATGTCCCAAAATCCTTGATTCTTAATTAGCCCTCTCATTTTACTAGGATATATTGATATTCTATACAATTTTACATGGTTTTATTTCGTACAAACCGACACCCACTAAGAGATCTACTATTTCCCCTGAACCTTCCTCTTTGGGAAATGGAAAAACTACATAGCGCTTCGAAGTGTGACAATGTGTGTTGCCGAGAACATCCCATCTAGCAACAGCCAACCTACGCTGGCTTCAGTATAGAGGGTGGGCTAAGAGATCTACTATTTCCCCTGAACCTTCCTCTTTGGGAAATGGAAAAACTACATAGCGCTTCGAAGTGTGACAATGTGTGTTGCCGAGAACATCCCATCTAGCAACAGCCAACCTACGCTGGCTTCAGTATAGAGGGTGGGCTAAGAGCTCTACTATTTCCCCTGAACCTTCCTCTTTGGGAAATGGAAAAACTACATAGCGCTTCGAAGTGTGACAATGTGTGTTGCCGAGAACATCCCATCTAGCAACAGCCAACCTACTCTGGCTTCAGTATAGAGGGTGGGCACTGGTTTGAAGAGTGCTTTAAACTGAAATTTCAGAGTACAGTGCTTTGCGGACCGAAAACTGAAGTATATGTCAGGGAGGCAGACAGGTTGAGTTATGGGGATGAACTCCTTCAGAGTTCAGAGGATACACTTGTATGTACAAGTGCATTAACGATGGGTGAGACAGGATATTTATGGAAGATAGGGAGTGTAGTTAGGTTCAGAGGATAATACTGGCCCAGCATTCGCCTTGTAAGTGTGAGAGCAGTGTCTTACTTAACGCCATGAGTAAACCTCAAAAAAAAAACTCATTGGCTTAACGTTGCGTTGAGCGTTTATAGAATAGCTTCAGTAACGCTGAAGCGTGTTCAAGCGAGTTTGTCACCGTATTATGTCTTCCTACATTATTGAAATATATTTGAAATTTCAGAGTGTAAATATGAATTAAGAAAAAACGGTTAAAGTGATATTGTTAAGCAAAGAAAAGTATTTGGAGAATTCTCTACGGTACAAGAAACCTTGAGATCAAATGCAGATAAATTCCAGGAACAATCAAGGATATCTATCTATCAGTCGACTATATATCGGAAAGATTGCATTATGTTTAAAACTGACCACCACACCAACTTTCATGTTTCAGTGCGATCTCGCCTGAATTCGTTAAAAGGTTCCCATAAAACCTAATTACTACGCAAAGCGTTCCAGGATGTCGAAAACTATCCCGACTGACTATTAGGATATTAATCTTTGTAAAACTGTAATATTTACCCATTGACTCCTCTAAATCCTGACTCAGAATTCTCAGAGTAGCGAAATAAGACTCAAAAGAACCTCAAAAGCTTTTAATATAACCTGGGAACTGTCGCTAGAAATGTCAAAGACACATAATAACGATTCATTGTGTTTGTATTTGAAAATTCACAACATGGTCTGCGGATCATATTTCATTCGATAAACGTGAGATATTGTTCCAGATGCGTTCCACAGATATTTGAGATATTCTATAATTGATATGTCTTACCATATTATAACGCAGTTACATACTGTTGATGTTCGTAGAGGTTTCATAGCCACTTAGTTAGAATGCATTCTAATGAAATCTGTAACTGAGACTTTCAGAGGATCACTAATATCGGTAGTACAGCCGCTGTTAGCCTACAGCGAGTTGACTGAAAAGACCAATAATTAAATATCCTTTGGGTGGTTTTACAGTTAGCAGTATCTATGTATGTCTGAATTCGTTCCAATAATAAATCAGTTTAAAAAGTACGGATGTTTGAAATGCAATTTAGGCTTTATTGTTGTTGAATTATTCCACTGCAGAACTTCAATTTCTGTTAGGATTCGAGCCTACAACTTTTGAATTAAGAACCCAAAAGCCTCTGCATCTCAGAATCTAATGTAATAATAACTATTCTCGCCATATTATTACATCCAATTGCAAAAGAACTTTTTAGATATACAAAGTCAAAGAATTGACCTTAGAGAAGATTTTAATTTTGACATCAGCATGCAGCATGGCTTCAGACGCTGAGCAAAAATAGTTCACCCTACCAGCTCGTTCTAGATCCTGTCCGTAGCTCGAGATCGAAACGCCCAGTACATTTAATAATTTCAAAGGAAAGTCAAATTTACGATAGCTATACACTACTTTCATTTATTAATTATTTGTTTATCCCCTAAACAGACCAATAAATGTCGGGCCGAACTTGGCACATGCGCAGAATGGCGAATGTCCCGTTTAAGATTCTGACGTATATGTGTGCACTGCCCTTAGAACCAAGAGCTTAGAGTGGCATGAACGAAAAACGAAACCTTATTGCGCGTCTCAAGCGCCCCAGGAGTATTTAAATAAATAGCGCTGCAAGATAGCAAACTGGAAACACTTCTGGGGATAGGGAATTCTATATGTTTACGATTCCGTTCAAAAACTCTTTCTAGTAGATTGATGTTTTGGTTATTGGAAAGTGTACGCAAAATGGTGGGTGATATCTTCATACTTTATGAACGAGTGAATTGTGATCCTGGTGGAATAATGGAGCCAATGGCTGCAGTACAGCTGCCGTGATAATATACGTAAAACAGACACAAGCCGGCCACCCCCTCCGATGTTCGAGTGAATGGAGCTAGTTAATGACGGATCGTCTATCAAGCGGATGCAAGGAGTGCACAGCTCTAAGCAGAAGAGCGTCATTCCAATGTATTACGAACTTGACCGTCATAAAGGAGCAAGCTGCTTTGGCGTAAACCATACTTATGCGTATACTTTGGAAATGCTTCATAGCTTTTCGAATTGAGAAAAACTTAGAAAGGATGGGCGATATGAAAAATTAGAAAGTAAAAATTGTGACAACCATACCCGGTCTCCCCTACCTACATGTTAAGTTAGTAACATTTGTTTTAAAAAATAGACCAACACTTACGTTCAACTTTAATATTTTCAAGAAAATTTTGCCCGTCACCGAGGTTAGATGATACTAAAAGACTCCCTCACTATTTTTTATTTGTAAATCGGTCGTATTCTACATATAATGAAAATACGTTAATTCAAATACTATTATACCATGCAATCGGATGATTTCGAACTATGCAATACAAAAACTTTCATATATAGCTATGCAGTTTGATCAACTTTCAATTTATCGTTAATGTCATCAAACAACGACAATGCATTTAACATGCTGTGGGAACATATTCTGGATTTGAACAATTCATGCTGCACATACACAAAAAATAAGACAAACAACGAACAAAGCAACATTTCAAATAAAAATCAAACGATAGTTAAGTAGTCGCAATGTTGAAACATAATTGCCACTAAAACATTTTTCATATTAAATTCTCCGACTCGTCCAAGTTTGCACCCAGCAAATATTCTATTTCACTTACTTATATTGTTATATAACATATTTACTATTAATGATAAATAAAGCTTGAGTTTTAGTTCAAATAATATTTTTCAATGAACGAAATAATTTCATATGAATTGATAGCACCTGTGATAATTTTGAAATTATTACATTAAGTGCCTCCATAGACGGACCGCTTGGAGAAGTCAGTGCCTTTATCTTCAAGCGGTCGCTGTTGGACAATCTGCATTTCAATAAAATTTCTTGAGTGTATTGCATACATCAATTTTGTATAGAAACTGCAGATTGCCCAACACCCACCGCTTGAAGCTGTAGATACTGACTGCTCCAAGCGGTCCGTCTATGAAGGCACTAATTCCAATGAAATATCGCGATCTCCCCTGACCGCAAGTAAAAAATCGATTAGTGCCTCCGTAGACGAGCCACTTGAAGCAGGTAGTGCCGACAACTTCGAGCGGTATGTGTTGGGCAATCTGCAGTTTCAATACAAATCTTATGTTCGCAATAAACGGACAACTCGAAATTTTTTATAAAAACTGCAGATTGCGTAACAGCGACCGCTTGTAGCTGACGGCACTGAGTGCTTCAAGCGGTCCGTCTATAAAAGCACTTGACTGCTCCAAGCGGTCCGTCTATGGAGGTACTTAGTGCCTCCATAGAGCGACATAGTCTCTGAAATTCCATAAACTCCAATAAGATACCGCAATTTTCTCCGATCATACTCAAAAAAAAAGTCTGACTCAATCCTAAATAACTTAATTTTTTAATTATATAAATGAAACCATGTATTTAAATAAATAATGAATGAATCTTTTCAATGCACCTGTTACACTGACACTGTAAATGAAAGGAACAACAGGTTACAAAATACTCGATTCAAGGTCAACTACAATGGAGATAACATTTGTAAATTCCTAAGTTATTTATAGATCATCAACAAATTATTTCAGTTCCAACTTCTAAGAAGGAAGAAGAAAGTGTTCATCAGTAATTGCCACTATATTTCAAACATTTTGCACTGTTTTTCCTTTTGCAATAAAACTTTCAGATAACATTCTTCTCAATAAACCGTAAAATGGTATCGACTAAGCACAGTGCTTTTTATTTCAAATTGTCTGATTTATATTAATAAGACATGCTTCTGAAACATTTCCATCTGCATTTCATTTTTATTTCAACACCTTCTATCTTTTTCGTTTAAATAATAGAATTCAGATTTTATTTAATAATTAATACGTAATTTGGAATATTAGGGGACTTCTGGAACTAGAAAACGATAACTGAGCAAATCACTAATAAATTTCAGATAAGTTTGAGGGGAAAATAGCAAGAACCATCACTTCTATCTTAACTTGCCTCAAATAAGTAATCTATAAAGTTCTTCTTTGAGCCAAATTAGAATTCAATAATAAATTACCCAAAATTGCCAATAAAAGAAGCTAGCTTAAAATTAATTGAAACATTAAATATTCAAAGTACATACCTGAACTGTACTGAGTATACTGCTGGTACTGGGGATGGAAATTATGAATGGCATCAGTCATAATATCTTTTGGATTCATAGTTTCCTGAAATTGTAATATCATTTGAGTAGTGTCTCGAGATTTCATCTGTAGTTAAATGTAAAAACATTCGAGAATTTTGGAGATGAATATGTTGTAGCGATTTCTTTGAAACCAAGGTTGCTGTGTTTGAAACAAAATGTTTCAAACCTGGTCAAAACTTCTTATGAAATCGATATATGTTTATCTATTTGATACGTGTTTCTGTGTTTATTTGGAGATCAATTTCGCATAAATAAGCAATGGGTTCGTATGATTAAACACGGTTTTATTTAAAAATTGCTTCAAATGAAAAACAAAACCACTAAATGAATTTTTAAATTCAAGACACACATTTTCAGACATAAATATAATGAAAATTCCGCATATAGCCCCAAGAAGTGAACAATTAAAAATTAAATTAAAAACTATAGAAATAGGTATATAAATACAATAAATATGACTCGGTCAATTTATCAAATGGCCACACAGGTGTGAGGAACTTCTCATTATTTGGTGTTTTTTAAAATAATTTGTTGTAAACCCTTTTACCATTTATATAGGTTAAACTAGTGAGCGACCCGATTCGAGAAAATATAAATCACCGAACCCCGATGGGTGTCACGCCACTGTCCGCCGCATAGCTGTCACATACCTAGCCGTCGTAGGGAGTCAGCTGATTCCGTACGCGGGAACTCGTTACTACGACGCGATAAGGCCTCGCGCGCCCGGTAACTTTCGAAACGAATGAAAGCCCTCCAATTACTCGTTCGAAAGCCGGTCACGTGAATTCGAGACCATGTGAAGCGAAAATAGTTCTTAAGCGTCCGGAATGCAGCCGTTTTCGCGAATTTCGGAGAAACGTCAAACTTTAAACGTTCGATATCGAAAATCGGCGTCTCGGATCGAGGCGAGACGTAGTCTAAGCACTACGGAAAGAACGCGGGCGATCGACGGGGCCCTTCAGGCCCCGCGTTTCGGGGCTGATCTCCTTATCTCGGCTTCATAAGTTTGCCAAAATGCGGCCTTCGGCCGCCTTCATTTTGGGAAGTCGAATTTGGCGAAGCAATTATTTATTTAGTATTATATACTAGTGAGAGGCTTCATCGCCCATTAAATAGATCCGTGAAAAATATAGATCGATAAAAATATAGTTTCTCGAACGCCGAGGAGTACTAAGTCCGTCCCTGCCTCTGTCGAATGGTACGCGACGCGTCAAGTGCTGAGCCTGTCCATGCCTCTGTCGAACGAGCGCACAATCTACTCTCTGTCAATCTCAGTTCGTGTGTAATCGGCTAGATAGTACGACCTCATTGGGCCTCGCCGTGCCGAAACTTCTCGATAGAACTCAACCCGTCCAACTATCGGCTCCAGAAGCGGTCACGTGAATTCTAGTCCATGTGAAGTGAAAATAGTTCTTAAGCGTCGGGAATGCTGCCGTTTTAGCGAATTTCGGAGAAACGTCAAACTTTAAACGTTCGATATCGAAGATCGGCGTCTCGGATCGAGGCGAGACGTAGCCTAAGCACTACGGAAAGGACGTGGGCGATCGACGGGGCCCTTCGGGCCCCGCGATTCGGGACCGATCTCCTTATCTCGGCTTTATAAGTTTGCCATAATGCGGTCTTCGGCCGCCTGCATTTTAGGAAGTCCAAAATGGCAAACCAATTATTTATTTAGTATTATATATCAAAATAACTCATGCCATTTCTTACGAAATTCTCTATTACTTTGGGGTTCTCTAGGATATTTTACGGTAGTCATAAAATGTTCCTCTGTATACCTGGCCACTATTATAAATATAACAACGCCAATAATGTACCTAGAATGAATTTACAATCGCAATAAATAAAAACAATAATAAAAGACTAAGTAAATCACTTAAAGCTAATGAAAATGTATTATCAAAAAGTAACAGACAAACCCATGCAACATTTTATTTGTATAATAGTTTCTACTTTGAGGTCTATGTGTATTTTTATACTGGGCTACATTGTATTTTGAAATAACTTTTGAAAATAGATTATGAAATTATAAGTCAAATAAAGTGAAACGCCTGCTCGATTCCACTGAAATTCTATATTTACTCGACATATATGTTTCGGGCTACTTAACTAAATGAAAAACGGAACTTATATCTACCTTCAAACTGCTAGAAATGCTCTGCATGGTGACAGAGCGTCCCCTGGAATCTGTAGTGCATCCCTGAATGTAAACGCGGTAAGGAAATGCCGATCTCAAGGCGATTGCCGCGAAAAACATCTCGATGCAGATAAGGAAATTCTGATATCCAGCAGACACTGTACCGGAAGTAGTACCCGTTCCAGTACTGTCAGTGATTGGGGATATGACCTCAGCTTTCTCAAGAAGAGACAGACCGACACCTGAGGTAATTAAAATAAAACTTGAATTCAGAAAACAAACAATAACAACAACAAAATTTCAAAAATAACTAATTATAATAGTTTTATATGTTCAATTTATTCCTGATTTCTGAAATATTAATTGTTAAAATACCGTATACATCAAGGAATGATGAATTGAAATGGAAATTTGTCAAAAACTGTATACCTTGATATCTGAATAAACAGGATCAATTTATATAATACATAAAGTGAACAAGAAAAATTTCTCAATTATTTAAAAATTATCAAACAATCTCCCAAGGTAACTAGTTCGATGTATTCCGCGACGCGAAATCTGCATTCACAACGCAACAGTGTATTATCAGGGTGTCTACTCAAGTCAGGATCTAAAATTCCATGAGAATTCCAGGTAATTCCAGGTGATTTTATTTTTTTTTCCAGGTGTATCGCGATACGATTTTTCTCTCGTCATAGGTTTCGTCCACTCTATGTATCATAGGTTTTTTTCGGTCAATGTCTTAGATACACGATTTTATTACATCTTTTTGCCAAGAGAGTTTCTGAAAGAACTTGCGTCATGTGCAAGTGCTATCAGACAATTAGGAGGAAACATGCAGTGTGATGGCCAATCAAATTTGAAAAAGTCAAATTGGGCACGCTCCTACAGCAGGCTGTTTCACGAAACGCTCTTGTTATTGACAGGTTTCAGAGACTTGAAAAACTGAGACAAAAAAATTGCGTTTATTATATACGAACTGCAATAGCACTTTTACTCATTCATAAATGAATAAGAACAAAAGATAAATGAATAACGTTACTTAATGAAGGCATTCAAATACAAAGACGTAACGGATATCTCAATCAAAAATATAACTCAATATACTATGACACATATTATAACTCAGTAGACTTATACATAATATAATTAACGCAATATATATTGTCTTTAATTTAATCTACTCCTAACTATTTGTTTTTTATTGCCGCAATTTGCTCATCTAAAACTGTAGCTTCGTTCTTGGATGTTTCCAGTAGTTTAGGACGCTGCGATTCTAGTTCTTTTATTTTCAGTGCCTTTTCTCTAGCTTCACTTGCAGCCTGGTCATCTGCAATTTTTTTCAACTGACGGGCCTCCAGGGCCTTCCCTAACGCGATCGAGCATTTCTCGGACATGAACAAGAGCTTTAGGTACAACATAAGTGGCTACTCCACCTTGATTTCGAATTGTGTCATATACATGACGTTTAGCTATGATAGAGTCCTCATGCATGTTTTCGGAGAGGCATTCCGATTTCACCAAAATTCCACGCTTTACCTTTGCATTGCCATAAGAGAGGCAGCATACCAATTTCGCAATCATTAGGAAACTCTCATACTTTTCTTTGAGGATTTCTCTCGGGAAGTGGTCGATACGTTTCTGAGATCGTGAATAAGATTTAACAGTTTCAAAAACTGCTGGAACTGTATCTGCAGTTGAACCGCTTATATGGCTTTTTGTCTGTCAAACAAAAGAGCAATTTATTTAGTCGCTTATTAGCCAATTTCGGATCTGCAGAAATAATCCCAGGATCCAGACATGTAACAGCTTCCGTAAGTGGATAAGTCAAAGGGGAACGTTTTAGCAATTTTAAAACGTACTGCTTCATTGCAGACCGACAACTTTGGCGAAATTCCAGCAGTTTTAACTGCAAATTTTTTCAGCTGCTTTCGATCGTCGAATCCCAAATCGACTTCTTTTGCTGGTAACAGATTCTTCTTGTTCTGGACGTCATCATCTTTGAGCATGCGAATAGAATTGATGGCATCAGTCATCATGAACCTCTCCATGAGATTGCTCATATCAAACTTAGACTTATGTGCAGAAGTGGCACCAATGGCGTATCTGATTGGAATTCTCTAAGGAAAGGTTCCACTTCTGAGGCTAAAGATTTGAAGAACGCTAGCTTTGGTCAGAGTAAAGGATCTGCTGTGAACGTTACAACGATTTCGAAGCTCTTCCATTCACGTATATTCTTGTCCTTTAACACATATTTCACGAACTGTTGTCTTGAATGTCTATAGCCCTTTGTGCAACACCAGCATTTTCCAGTCATTTGAAGTTGAAAAATTTTCAGGCGAAAATTTGGGATCCAGAATAATTTATATATTGGGCCCTACGTGCTGGCACATTTTCGAAAAGATTATACAGACCTATCAAATAGGTAACCAAGTTGCAATAATACTATGAAAGTACCATGTATCGAATGAAGACCACAGATACCTATTTCAAGCGATTCGCGTTCAGTTAATTCTTTCTTAGTTTCCCTCAAAAATGCCCAATTAACATTGGGTCCATCCATGGATATTTGGAGAAGCTTGTTTGTTTTGAGATCAGAAATACTTTCTTAAAATGCAGCCAGTAGATCGGACGCTCTCGATCAGCCAAAGAAACATGATGAAGTCAGAAATTGTTTCTGGTGCTACATTTATAGCACGAGGAACATAATATTCGAAAGGCAGAAGCGCTCAGTCGATCACATGTCAACAAAGTAGCTACTTCAAATACGTAAACAAACCAGATTCTTAACCATTAATAAACGTTGAAGATTCATCGTGCGTACCTTCCCAAATATGGAATGCCTACTCGACTATAGATACGTTCTTAGTGGAAAGATTCACTTTATGACATTGAGCAAAAGATGCGTAAATACTGCAATTGATTTTGCCAGAAACAACCACGTGCTTGTGCTGTTGTCTTGTCTAGTCGTCGCGTGACAAACACAGCGATCCAACTCGCCGCCTTCAGCCGAAAATGTAGAACGCACATGTGGCACGGACGCCATATTATAATAAATGCCGTTAGCGCGCTTATTTGAATACGCAATGTGTCAAAATTTACCTGTACAAAAGAATATATCAGTACTTATTATGATTTCTCGAAATATACATGACGTTTTTTCTTTCTTTTGCAATTTAATACTGGTTTCACAATTGCAGAAAGCAAATTTGGAAAAACAGATATTACTTGAAAAAATTCCCTGAGTGAACCCAAAATTCCCTGAGAATTCCAGGATATTCCAGGAGAAAAAAAATTCCTTGAGATTTCCAGGTCTTCCATGTTTTTCCAGGTTGTAGACACCCTGATTATAGAAAATGTCAAGTCACCCGGACTCGAGATCTGCAAACAGATGTTTCGATCTAATTAGATCTCTTTAGTCCGCTTACTTGACCCGGAGAGAATCAACATATTTCTAATTGTTCCCCAATACAAATCGCTGCTGAATTACTATATAGATAACAAACCACAGTGCTGCTCCGCCATAAACCCTATGTTGGTGTGCTCTGGAATCGTATCCTGTACTGTTGCAGAGTAGACATCTTCTTGTCAGGAAGCTTTGTTTTCTCGACAGAATTCTGCATGCTGAGATAATTGCATAATGTCGATAATTATTCCCTGTTGCATTGATAATGCAGATTTTGATAACTTTTGAATTATTGAGGAATTTTCCTTATTCTCTTTGTGATGTATGAAATTAACTATTGTCAACTAGTATATTTTTCATAAACTGATGGATCAATTTAATTATATCAATTTTAAATGAGGTTAAGTAGGTTAATAATTTTCCTCTTACATTAATGTAGTCATATAGAAAATGAAATCTCAATAGCATCTGCGAAATGATTAATATAATTTAAATGTTTTAGAAGAACCTCAAAAATAGTGGAATATTCAATTAATCAGAATGTATTTCTTCGGAGGTTCATGAACTGAAGTGATCAATTATTGGTTGTTCATTTTAAACATGAATATATCGAAAATTTTGTAAATAAGTTTATATATATATATATATATATATATATATATATATATATATATATATATATATATATATATATATATATATATATATATATATATATATATATATATATATATTTATATATATATATATATATATATATATATATATATATATATATATATATATATATATATATATATATATATATATATATATATATATATATATATATTATTAGCGTATGATTATTTTTTCGAGGACGAAAGTTTATTCAGAATTTCATTACAGACACACCTTATTATAGAATAAGCTTACCTTGCCAGAATGATAAGAAGATCACAGATTTTACAGTGCAGAATTTAAGCACGGGGTCGAATGGAACCAAAAGGTCCCGTGTTGCAAAATAGAATAAAAACAATCCATAGAGGGCAAGGGACACCGAAATATTGTAGATGATTGTGATGTATAAATAGCCGCCATCTGGACTGTAAAAGAATTCAAAAAATATTAAATCTATCTAAACATGGTAAAATAATGAGGTCAAACAGCTGGAACGTTCTTTATATGTGATTTTCAGTCGTATTTTCCCGGAAATAATAGAGTCAACAGTCAGATCCGGGAGTAGTTTTTTCTTCAAATCCGTTTTAGACCCCCTGGACCACGTTTATTATAAGACATCAAGGACCATTCCTGCTCCTCACTGTTAACTTTCGATGCACTGCAGTAATCTTTTATTTGCGTACTTCTTTTTTCGTATCAATTTGAGCTTTTGCAATTAAGAAAAAGGTATTGTTGAAAAACCTTTTTATTTCCAACAAAATGGAGGAGAGGCCAGGTTAGTGAATAGCCAATAGTATTATTCAATAAATTCGAAATTCTTTTCTTGTCAGACTACAAACTGAAGAACACACCTTTGTCAGGCGTTTTATTCAATGAAAAATACAAAATAATTTTATTCACTCAAAATACAATTAATAAACTTTTCACTACCCATTGTTTAAAGATTATACCAAAAATCGTAGCGCGTTTTTTGTAGCTAAACTGCGAGAAGCATGTACTTTGAATTACTTTCGACTAAACGCAACGAGCTTTTTAGCATGGTCCTTAAATAATAAGAAATGACAAGTTCATTAATAGCACATAATGTATTAGAAAACAAAATTATTTTTTGTATTTAATGTGCATTGAAGATAATATATTGTTGAGGGCGCAAAATATATTAAGTAAATTATATGATTTTGCACATTGCAGTGAGTTTTATTACCTTCAATTCATTCTTTCTTGTATCTTGTATAAGAACAAATAAATCAATTCTCTGCTTTCAAGTCAGCGGATTATCACATTCATTGTTTTTCCTAATGATATTTTTGATTTGATCATAGCGTGTCGAGAACGCATTATTTTTTAGGTAGTTATACCAATGTTTGATTTATAGCTATATCATCTAAGTTTGAGAAAATTGCGATTGTTATTGGATTGGATCGCATCGAATAATAATTTTAAAATAATCGCAATTTCGTAGATACAATTTTTATTGGAGTAATTGAATGTAACATTATATTTTATTCAGTGTTCAATCCATACTTCCTCTTCACTATTCATGAGAATTCAGCTGTATATACATGTTGGTACAGTTCATTGATAAAATGAATATATCAGTTATAATATCACAAGAGCATCGAGTATAAAAGATTATCCTTCCGAGTCACGAGACGTATTTTGCGAAACATCCACGAGAGCGCAGCTCGAGTGATATACAGATTTACAAGGAAAACAGGCAACAGTTTTCAATGCTTAATAACGAAATAATCTCCCAAAAGAAGTTATATTTTTGGATTGTTTGCGTTGGTAATAAAACACTAGAAAGTAGAGATAAAACGGATAGTGGTTTGGCCGGATACCGGATATTCGGCAAGCTACGAGGCCGGAGCGCCGGATATTCGGCTACCGGATATTCGGCCCTTTATCGCGTTACATGACTCGATCAGTTTGATTTGAATATAGGCGCTGGGCGCGTTTACAGCGGAAGGCTATTTTCAGAAGCTGGTCTGGTATACGAAGCCAAGTGGAGTCGCCTCTTACCACCAAATGCGGAAAATTTGGTATATATTCCCCACAATTTGCCACTTGTTAATTTTGAGTACTAAACTAATTAATAACAGAAATGTTTTTGACATGCGATTATAAAAATAAATGATGTCCATAACTTATTGTGGTATGATTTGCCTTGTGTAAAATGATGAGAAGTTTTTGAATTTTACTATCCGGTATCCTGCCGGATACTGAATTACTATTCGGTATCCGGCAGGATAGTGAAAACAAGGCCGAATAGGCCGGATACCGAATAGTTACCGGATATCCGTTTCATCTCTACTAGAAAGCTTCTTAACACTGAACGAGTTAATTGTTGAGACAGCAGAATTACCAAATGAAATTATTGTCGGATTCATACAATGTCTTCATGATATGCACGCATTATATGTTTTTTCGTGAACAGCAGAATGCAAAACTGAAAATGAAATCGTGGGTTCAGGGTTTTAGACATGACATTAGATTCAAGCGTGGAATCATTGTTCAACACACTATCACTTGATGATTTTTCATGCACTAACGAATATCCACAAGTTGCCACACAGGCTTATCCCATTCCCAATAACATATATGTGTGAAGCGGGAATCACAGCATATGCAGCTAACAAACTTCTTTAACTTGCTTCTATCAAGCGTAACATCAAACAGATGATCAAAAATAAAAGACTATACATTCCATTATATGAAATAACTTATTAACTCCACTTTCGTCAACATAGATTCAGTACTAGTTATTGTGGAAGATACACTAGAGCTAATTGGCAGAATGTGAAACTTTCCCAAGGCCAAACATTACGTTTCAACCGGAAAAAATAAAAGCTCATAAGAAATCTATGATCTAACAGAAGGT